>RJWM01002377.1:0-130582 GCA_004363535.1 Dasyprocta punctata | reverse complement strand
CTCCTTGCGCAGGGCTGCATTCTGTTTCTCTAGGTCTTCACTCTCCTGTAAGAGGGATGACAGACATCGGTCATCAGGGTCAGGGAAGGTGGCAAGGTCAGTCAGGCAGGGGCAGGTGAAGGGAAGTCAGGTTTGTTTTGCACAGCTGTGGAGAAGGGCATCGGAGACTTTGTGTGTACATGTGCATATGTGACTTGTACGCAGACATGAGTGTATCTACATAAGCACATATATGTGTGTGCGTATGCATTCACAGACAGTAAACTGAACCATATGAAATTGCAGATAGTTGTCCATTTGACCTGAAAACTCAACAATTCTGCATAGCTCAACCTATCTTGGTCCATGTTTCTGTTGCTATCACAAGATCCTAGAGGCTGGGTAATACAGTATATAGAAAGCAGGTTTATTTAACTTGCAGTGCTAGAGGTTCGAAGACATGGCACCAGCATCTGTGTGGCTTCTGGTGAAGGCCACATGCTTCTCCATGCTTGGTGGAAAAGAGAAAAAAGGCAAGCGGGTAAGTGGGGAAGAGGACTGTGTGTAAGAGAGAGGGGAAATGCTAGTTTCTCTTTATAATAACTATCCTAGTGGTAACAAGCTCAGTCCCGTGAGAAAAGCATTAATCCCTGGTAAGGACCTAATCACCTCCAGAAGGCGCAGGTCAGTGCCTGAGAAAAGTAGTTCGTGAGAACATTTTATACCAATTTAATTTCTTTCCACTCTAGAACACCACATGTTTGCCAAGTGCTTCTGGGGTCTGCAGTTAGTCTCACAGATAGAGTCCGTGATTAATTGTCTGCTTCCGCCAGACTCTAGAACACTTGGGATCTTTATAAATATTAAAGGGTCAGAGGCAGCCATGGCGTTCTATTCCATTCCCTTTGCCCACCCAAGGGTGGGCTTTACCTGCAGACCCCACACCATTACCCTTGGGGATGTGTTCTAAGATGTTCCTGAAACGTGACACATATTATGTTTATTAACCATTAGCACTATATATAGTACCCAACATATACTATGTTTTTCCTGTACCTATGATAAAATTTAATTTATAAACTAGACACAGTAAGAGATTAGTGATAATTAATAGTAAAATAGAACAATTACGCTGTATGAATATGCCATACAGAAATTATTTAAAACCTATGCATGGTTTATTGCTGGAATTTTTCATTTAATATTTTCAGACCACTGTTGATGGTAGGTAACCAAAACTGCAGAAAGAAAAAGCTTAGGGGAGGGGCTCCTGTACTCCCAGTGTGTCCAAAACCTGTGTAGAAACAGAGTCCCTTTTCTCCAGATAAACCTTTCTCTCCTGTTGCTCAGGGGAAGCTTCAGATTCGTGTTCATGAGAAACACTGAGGAGAAGGAGAGCTGATTCCGGATCACATTCTTTATCAATCAACAGTTGCACTCGGGTAATTAGGAGTTACTGGAAAACAATCCCACCTTTAGAAAGCCCAGAGAGTTACATTTCCTTTGTAGTTTTAAGGCTCATGTTCTTCGACCTGATCAGGGAGACCTACTTGGCTACATACTGGTGCCCACCAGGGAAGGGGAAATGGCATTGATGAGGCAATTAAGTTGCATTTCAGCTCAAAAAACCAACCTGGTATTTGGAGACCAGGTCTTATTTTTTGAGTTCTAGTTGGTTTAGGTCTGCTTTTCCAAAATTCACCATGTCATCAGAATTAATTTGAGGGCTAGTTAAAAAAAAATACATATATATATATATATATATATATATAGTTACATATATATATATATATATATAGTTACAACCCTTCCTGAAATTTAGAGGCTGGAATTTAATGGGGTGCTTTGTTTTGTTTTGTTTTGTCTTCTCCAGAATTTAGTGAGTTTGTGATTTGGGGAGAAGGGGCTGCAGCATCTGGAAATGTGAGTTTTTTAGTAAGTGTTTCTGGTCATTCTCATGACCAAGCAAGTTTGAAAAACCCTGGATAAGTATGGTATCAAATTTATTTTAATTATTCAGCTACTTATTAAGTGCCTATTGAAATGCCTGGCATATCATAAGAACTGCCAGTGTTCGTTGACTGATGCCTGACTGCCTGATAACATCTACTGATTCTATGAAGAAGTTGATTCAAAAATATGGTGGGTGGTGAGCAGCTGTAAGATAACCTGACATTTAAATTTGCCCTAAATAATTCAACAGGATCAAGAGCAGCAGGCTGATGAGACACCTGGATGGGACTTGCCGGTTTATACTGCCACTCATCAGAACCCAGGAGGCCCACGGGGTTTCTGGTCTCAGTGGTGGAGGTGCAGAGAGGATGGCCTTGACCATCAAGCCAGCTTCCAACCCTTCTGCAGCACAGATTCAAGCACGCAGTCTCCGGGGCACGGCACTGAGCTGGCGAAGGCGCCCAGGTCACTGCGAAGGAAACCCCATCTCTAGACAGGGGTATGGGACACTGCCGTGTGAGCCCCCAGAGCGCGGCCAGCCCGCGTATTTTACCACGTGGTTGCTTCCTGCCCCCCTCCCCCGCCCTTTACCGAAAGGTAACAGGAGCAAGGAGACAAGCCTTGGGGGTGTTGGTAAGACAAGAACTGGGGGCCAGGACCTTGAGCCCGTTTCCTCGCCCCCTCTGAGAGTTTCCACTGGTGAGAACATTTACTGTAATCGCGGCGCTCCGAAGAGCCTGGGCAAACCCCAGTCGGCAGGGAGGGGCGGCGGGCAGGTTCTGACCTTCTCCCCCCAGAGGCAGGCCCGGCTTTCGGGAAGTGACAGCGGGCCTTCTCCCCAGGCCGCTCTGCGGAGCCCCGCGGCTCCTGCCGTGCACCCGCCTGCTGGCGGCTCCCAGAGCGCTGCGGGCGTGCAAGGGCAGAAAGCGGCCGCCGGTGACAGGAAAGCGGGCTTTACCTCGGGAAAGCCAGCGACTGCTTCCTGGTAGGGTCCCGAGAGAGCAACCCGCCCTGCCAGCCCAGGGACCGCCCGGCCTGCCCTGCAGAGGCTCACAAGAGAAAGGGTTTGACTTCCCTTGTGGGAGGATGTGGCTGAGCCGGGGCCTCAGACCTCCGAGTTCCCGCCCGCTCTGGGTAATGGTGAGCAGGAGAGGGCTCACACAGCGAGGGGACATCTAGCAGAGGTGGCCGTGGGAGGAGCTTTTATCCAAAGGGTCGGCTGTCACACCCCCTAACTTCCCCTGGCATTCGTTGAGGGCCTGGAGGAGAGGAGGTTTGGAAGGAAATTTGGTTTGTACCACAATGGGGAGGGGTGGACCCCCTCTGGTCCCCATGGAACTCGCTCTCTGGGTTTTGGAATTTGTTTAGACCCAACCAGCTCCTCACCGTCGCTCTCTGAGTTGGACACCAAGCCAGCTGCTGTCCCTGTCCCCACTCTGCAGAGAGGATGGGGTGACCTGGAGTGCTCACCCACCACCTGAGCATAGCCGTGGCGGCAGCAGCTGTTAAGAGAAAGTGGTACAGGATTTGCCTCAAGACGCACATTTTCTCAGGAGGTCAGAAGCTTTGAGCGGTTGACCCAGACGCCCAGAACCAGGAAGGGGCCGAGCAGGGTGTGACTGGGGCTCTGTACTCCACCATGTTGCCTGCTTCCTCTGAGGGACTGGCAGTGGGCACAGGTGACAGTGGTGGGCTCCATCAGTGATCACTGGGAATGGGGCCCCAACTTTGGCTCTGGCTGGGCGGTCCTCAGTGACTCAATTTCCCCATTGGGCCCCACTTGTCTTACTTTAAAACAGGAAGACCAGACCAAAACAAGGATTCTCAATCTTAGCCACACATTGTGTCCCTTGGGCAGCATTATAATATCAATGCCTGGCTCTGATACAACAGATCTGGGTGCAGCCTGGGTATTGGGTTGTTCAAGGCTCCCCAGGGATTTAACACGGAAAGCCACAAGATTAGATCTCCAGGCCCCTTACTGTCAAATTCTGCAGATTCCAAATTGGTTTCTTAAGTGGATCAGCAAATCAGAGCCTCTAGCACCCTACCCTGAAAAGGGTCTGAAAGGAAGTATGAGTATGAGTGTGTGTGTGTGTGTGTGTGTGTGTGCACGCACATACATATCAGAGACAGATAAGTGTAGACTCAATTTATACTAGAAAGATTAGTAGAAGCCAAATTTTTGAAATAACCTTACCTGACTATAATAACTAACCTTTATTGACAACTACCATGTGCCCGTCTAGTCCCTCTTTAAAGTGTTTCACGGCTTTCATTATGTTTAATCTTTGTAGCAACTTATGTGGTAAATAATATTACTCCCCTTTTATAGAAGAAGAGAAACTAAGGTGCAGAGACATCAAGGGCCTTGCTCAAGGTCACACAGCTCACGAGTTGCAGTACCAGGACTTGAATTGAGGCAGTCTGGCTTCTGAGTCTGTCCCTCCCTCCTCTCTTGCCTTTGAAGTCTCTTTAACTGTGATGAAATTTGATAATTATCTTTTTGGAGGCTTCAGCCCTGTAAGCCTTTCAGTGTCACCTTCCCTCTTTTCCTGCCTCCTACAAATAGTCCAGATACTAATGTTATACTTCCTCCTCACCTGGTACCACTTCTATCATGAACCACAACAGCTTGGAGGTGACTAAGGAGAAGCTTCCTGGGGCCCTGGGAACACTTTGGGAAATCCCCTATTGGAGGGGCTGAAGAGGGGTCACTCGAAGAGCTGTTGGGTGATGGGGAATCCCCAGGCAGTTCCCTTTCCCCCAGGCTGCCAATTTGGGACAGAGACTAAGGGAACAGGCTGGCCTTTCCTAGCTGGGCTCTGGCCCACAACTCTAGCAGGGACTCCCCAGGCATTCCAAACAGGGCTGGACCCTCTGCCCTGCCAGCCCTGGGTTAGTGTCTTGACCTTCTCCTTGTATTTTCTAATCACAATTTCCAGAAGGGTGAAAATAGTCCCTGCTCAAGAAAATAGTCTCTTTCTCAAGAGAACATGCAGTCATTTATTGGTAGGATGACCTTTTTAGCTTACACCCACACCTCGCTGAGTGGCAATAGAAGTTTATCCCTGTCACCAGCTGTATGTTCAGTCTCCCTTAGTTACCGCCAGCTCCTATGCATTGATTACACGTAGAGGGTGGAACCTGCCACTCCTGAAGAAGGCTTTATGCTGAGAGCTGGGTTACTTCCCAAACAGAGGGAAGATCTATGCCTACATCTCCCACCACTCCTGGGGAAATCAGGCCCAGCACCAGTCTCTCACCAGGAAGAGGAATCCCCAAGCAACAGGTTGTGGCAGCGAATGATGATGTATGTGTCTAATTCTGGAGAAATCTTCATTTTTAGGCCTTTGAGCTAAAGCTCTCAGGCCATAAGTTTCTTTCTCATCAACAGATGTTTGCCAGATGTAGACTCTCAGAAGTCACAAGGTTAGAAGGCTGTCACCTCTTCCTTGGCTTTCAGTACTGATTTCATTGACCAGAAATGTGAAAACTACTTAGGTTGGCTCAGTCAGCATCCATCCCAAGTACCTTCTCCTTGCTTTCTCTAAAGAGTCTAGGGAAAGAAGCATTCAAATGCCCAGCTTCCATTGCAGCTAGGGATGGTCATGTGACAGCTCTGACCAATGAGATATAAGCAGAAGTTTGAAGGCAGGGAGGGAGCAAGGCTGAAGGCCGCCCTCCACCCTCCCTCCACACAGACTGCAGCCATATTGCGGCCTTTGAGGTGAAAGCCACATGTGGGCTAAGAGCAGCTGCACAGACAGGAGCAACTTGTCTCTTTTTTGCTCTAGCTTGGTCTATCCATTTCTCGGCTCCTTGGTGTGTGTGAAAGTGAACTGACTTGACACCATGTCTCTTATTTGTAGCTGAATGTAATCCTGACTAGCCTTCAAACTGGGGCGGTTACCACTAGCAGGACAAGTTTCAGAAAACAACCAAAAGAAGACAATTAATGATTGCCATGAAAGCAAAGGTTTGAGGTGTTTGTTTTGCTTGAAGCCATCAGGACACTGGGACAGAATTGCCTCCAAATTCAGCCCACTTTTTACTTCAGACACCTGGTGGGCTTTGGGGTCCTGCTCCTGACTCAACCCTGGCTGCACACTCTAGGTCCTGGAGAAGTTTAAATGAAACAGTCTTCGTTCCTGAACTTGCCCCCACACCCTGGGCCCACCCCCAAGGTTCCAGTTTCATTGTTCTGGGGTATGTCATAGGCATCAAGATTTTAAAAACACTTCCTAGGTGACCTAACATTCAGATAAGTTGAGAATCATGTTCATAGCAATATTTTTAAAATATTGATATTATGAATATATAATGTTTCATGCTAGTACATTTACTTTATATTTTATTGAAATAACTATAACAGGTTACATAGAAATATAAAGAATTTTAAAGAGTTGGGAGAAACATTTCTAAGTTAATTTTTTTTTTCTGGAATAAAATGTTTACTAGGTACTTCACTGTTCTATCACTAATACACTTAGTGAAAATGATTTCTGGTAGCCCAGCATAATTCCTTCTTCTGATGGAAAGGCAAGAGGTAGGGGATCTGTTTAAGTATCATGAATTATAATCCTAGGAAACTTGTTACCCTTTAGATTAGTGAACTCATGAAGGCAAGAGCTACCATTACTGACTTATGTGTTATTTTTTTTCTTTTCTTTTCTTTTTTGAGACAGGGTTTCACTATGTAGCCCAGGCTGATCTTGAACTCATGGTGATCCTCCTGCCTCAGCCTCCCAAGTACTGGGACCCCAGGCATGTGCCCACCATACCCAGCAGACTTGTATTTTGTTCTCAGTGGCAAGGACAGTGTCTGGCATGTTGTAAATGTTCAATAAAGTCATGTTGCTTGACCACAATTAGAACCTGTAATACCTTCCCAAATCCCAGAAAGTGTTTATAAGGAAATTGATGTCCATAATACTTGAGATGCGAGGTCATGAGTTTGATCCCCAGCACCAAAAAACAAAACAAAACAAAAAAGACTTGAAAGGGAGTGTTTAAACCAACATTCAACTTTTTAAATAGCTTCTACCTTGTAATAGTTTCAAAAAAATCAAAGAGATGTTTTAATGAATCATGTTTATGCTATACCCAGCCAAGCATAGGAGTAGCAAAATGACATCACTTCCAGAACTCTGCATGTAACACCCCAGTTTGGACCTGAATTTCCCCATCCAGACCAAACAAAGGAAATTTGAGCAGTTATGGCAGAAAGCCAAGGCAGTGAAGAAGATGGTCTTCTTGATGTTTTTATAAACAACCAGAAGCCAGGGCACTGTGCTCATGCATGGATTGATCTATATGAAGGGGCTGGATTCTCTGCAGTAAGTGATCAACCTAGGGTAGATCTCTTCCCTTAAATCTTCAGTCTTTTCTTCCCAATGGAGAAGACAAAATTTATTATTGCATTCTTCTTCTTTTTTCTTTTTTTCTTTTTTTTTTGAGACAGTTTCACTATGCAGTGCAGACTGGCCTTAAACTCACTTTGTAACCCAGGCTGGCCTCAAACTCACTTTGTAAGCCAGGTTGGCCTCGAACTTGCAGTGATCCTCCTGCCTCAGCCACCTGAGTGCTGGGATTACAGGCACATGCCACTGTGCCTGACTTTGCATTATTCTTATAATTGCTTTCATTTAAACTCTCCAACAGCCAATGAGGTTATGCTGTTTTGTGTGTGTGTGTGATCAGAATTTAGGTTCAAAGAAATCCCCCAGCCAGGATTAGAATTAACTTTGTGGCCCTCACTGCCCGTCCAGCTGCTGTTTCCTGCATCATTGCCTGTTGCTAACTCCTCCTCCCTCTCTGTCCCCTGTACTGCTGAGTCCTCCCCACTCTGCAGAGCCCCTTTGCCCTCTGCTCCCTGACTCATCTTTGATTGCATTTGACCTCCCATGACAGGGCCTCAACATGGCCTTCCCTGACCACTGTCCCCTCCCTATCCCTGTGTCATTTTCAAAATCGTACTATTTCTGTCTTTGGAGCACTTTCTCATTGTGTGATTAGCGCATTTGTTTATTTGCCTGTTTTCCAAACTTCTAACTGAATGTAAGGCCTGTGAAATCAGAGTCTGTCTTGTCATTGCTGTATTCTCAGTGCCTGGAGCAAACTGGCCCTGAAAGAAGGCGCCGAGGAGATACTTGCTGAGTGAGCAATCATTCCTACAGACATGAGCTCCACTCCTGGGAATCTGGGCTGCGCTTTGATGGTGTCCTCTAGATCTCCACCTTCTCTGTGAACAACGAGGATGTCCCCTGCCAGCTGAGTACTCAGAACATATGTCAAGCTGCAGGCTCCTCAGTTGTAGGAGAGTCCCTTTGGGCCCCAGGAATCTTGGCCTTCTACTTAACTCTGAACTTTATTATTTCCTTGGAGTTTTCATAAGAGCTCTAGGTCACTGTCCTTGGTTCCTCTATGTTTATGGTGACCAGACATTTTCTGGGACTGTCCCAGTTCACACATGTTGTCCTAGTGTAATATTTATTGGTGCCTCCTTTTGCTTTCAAAAGTTCGAGGGATAAATTATAAGGCTGCCTATCAAAACCTAACCCCCAAATTCTAGCTCAATGCTATCTCTGTCCACTTCCACAATTTTCTCCAGAGTTCCCTCAGCTATCTGTTTGACCATTTCCATCTTTGTTAAATAAAAATACACTGTATAACTACATTAAAATGTTTATTTTCGTTTTGTTTTTGCAGTATTGGGGATTGAACACAGGGACCACTGAGCTATATCCCCAGCCCTACTTATTTATTTATCTATGACAGGGTCCACTAAGTTGCCGATGCTGGCCTTGTGCCTGCAATCCTCCTGCCTCCGCCTCCCAAATAACCACATTACAGGCATGTGTCACCATGTCCAGTTAAATGTTTTTTTCTTAAATTAAAAATAGCCATGATATAAGTCTCCTAACACACCTGTTTTCATTGGTACATACTGTCATTTTGTGCCTTTTGTTTATTTGTTTGGTACCAGGAATCAGACTCAGGACCTTGCCCTTGCCAGGCAGGCACTTCTGCCTCTGAGCTATATCCCTGGCACTGATCTTGTGTTTTAAACAAACATGCATACTTAATTTTACAGAATCTCAATCCTAGTGCTTATACAGTTTGCATTTTGCTTTCCGTCGTGACTTTGTCACCTGTACAGAATCATTAAAGTATTATTTTTTTTTTCCTTTTTTTTTTTTTTTTTTTTTGTGGCACTGGGGATCGAACTCACAGCCTTGCACCTGCCAGACAGGCGCTTAAGCTGCCAAGCCAAACTCCCAGCCCCTAAAGTATTATTTTAAACAGCTACTTCATCAAACTGCTGACCCACAGTACTTAAAATGGTCCTCTAATGTTGGATGTTGGAGTTGCTACCAAAATGTTGCAATTATAAATAAAGTTGGAATGAACATAGTGATGTGCACTGGGTTTTGTCTTTGTTCAGTTATTTCCTAGGATAAATTTCTGCGAGGGAGATTAATGAAGCAAATAGCACAATCATTCTTCCAGCTTGTAAGCATTGCTGTAAAGGATACACAGTGTCATCAGTAGTGACCAGACATACCAATTTTACTACATCCTGTGACTCACTAGTATAGTGCCTAGAGCAATCTGTACCAGAGAAGGAGGAATCTTTTTTTTTTTTTTTTTTTTTTTTTTTTTTTTTTTTTTTTTTTGTCTTTTTGAGACAGGGTCACTCTGCAGTTCAGGCTGGCCTTGAGCTCACTTTGTAGCCCAGGCTGGTCTTGAACTCGCAAAAATCCTCCTGCCTCAGACTCCTGAGTGCTGGGATTACAGGCATGTGCCACCGTGCCCAGCTGAGGAGGAATCTTTAAGTGATATAATTTTATTTTTTTAAGTGATATAATTTTAAATAATTTCTTTTTGCTAACTAATTTTATGACGGTTTCTCAAATTCATGTGTTTGTTTATATATGACAGTTATATTTATGCTTATTTCTTAATGGCATTTTAATATTAAAAATTATCAATGACTAAGGAAGAAGAATAACCTTCTGTGTATCTGTCTCAGTATAGCACTTTTAACCAGGGGTGACTTTTTTCTTTTATCCTCTAGGGCACATTTGTCAAATTCTGGAAATGTTTTTGGTTGTCATGACTGGGTGAAGGGGTTTTACCGGCACTGACAGATTTTACATTTTACAATAGACAGGACAACCACATACACATAACAAAGAATTAACGGGTTCAAAATGTCAACAGTGCCGAGGTGGAGAAACCTTGACTTAGTGTGTGTTGTTTTCATAATCAGAATAGGAAATTAGGTTATTTTCATTTTGGTAGGAAAAATGTTGCATAAGCTTTCTATTCATAGCATCTGCTCACTTAGTGATCACAGTCAATGTTTTTCTTTAAAAAGATGCTCTTTCTGCAGCATACATACTATTTATCTAATTTGAGGTAAATATTTTCCCCAATATGTTATTGTCCTTTTCATTTTACAGTATTACTTTAAAATCTCTTTTAAACAAAGAAGCATTTCAACTGCAGCCCCTGTCAATCTTGAACTTTCTCTCTGGTCTCTCACTGTTTGCTTGTGTCCAGTAACTGGTTGTCAGGCATTCTGGTAACGGCCTACTTCTCAGCTTACCCTTTTGCAAAGGACAAATGGGACCAATGTCACTGTCATCGATAGCAAAGCTCAAAGCTCTGTTTGACAAAATGGCACAGAACAAAAGCAGACTGGTGGGAGGGCCGAGGTTTGTGCCCTTGGGTGTCCTCGAGAAAGACAGTAGACTCCTCATTGGAGACTGAGCAAGTTGTCCTAAAAGATCTCTGCACTCCCTTTTAATTCTGTGATTCTACAAACAAAGTAATTTGACCAGAATTATTACAATTCCCTCCACAAGGCATTGTGTGGACACAGATGAGCTCCTGTACTGATCTCAAGTGGCTCGTGTCCTATGGAGTCAATCCATCCCTAGGAAGTGGGGTCAGACTGAGTCCTGCAGAGGAGACCAGGAAACCCTCCAGAAGTATGGGCTTTTGGTGACACTCATTCTGCCCAAAAGAAAGAAGTCTGCATCTGCTGAGCACAGCTTCATGAAGACACAGGCAAAATGAGCTGCTGTGGGGTTGTGACCTGGGGCCTGGGCTCCTCGGTAGACAGCACTCTTTATAGACTCAAGACCAGTCCTGCCAAATATGCCTCCCAAACCTGACACATGCTAACCCATCACTGGTGGGATAAGCAGTTGGAATACTGAATTGCCTTGATGTGTTTTTCCTCCCTAAATAAAATAGTCAGCTTTCAAAGACTATTTTAGACTATTTCTGATCTTTTTTAAAGGGCATGCATTTGTTGCCATAACAAAAATGCAGAAAAGTACAATATAGAAGGTAAACTGCCCAAAATTCAGCACTTAGAAACAATCACAATTAGCATCTTGGAGACAAAAATCTCTTTACAGATGTACCCATTTCTCAAACCCTCAGACTTTACATCAACAAAATTATACTCTGCAAACTTTATAATTTGCCTTTTTCACTTGATGCTACCTTACTGACATCTTTCTAAGTTGACAAATACTCATCTGCATAGCCATTTTAATACCAGCATAAAATTACATTATACAAATGGATCACAACATACTTAATCCCCATTGTTAACCACCTGGCAAATTTCATAGAATCACTGAAGTGTTTATTGTTCACAAATACTGAGAAATTGAGCACTCTTAGACCTCCTCTTTGCTTTCAGCTCTTGTAGGTGGACTTACTGTCTCAGAGGTCATTCTCATGCAAGATGTTAATATTTATTGCTACACAGCCTTCTCAAAAACAGCTTTAACTGATGTTTTTATAGATATGTTTACTTTCTTGACCACGTCTAATGATGGATGGAAGAAAAGTTTGAATTTTGGAAGACATTGCTTAAAAAACAGAAAGATAAATTCAGGAAGAGATTCAAAGAAGAGGCAGAGTAGGAAAGATGAATACACCTTCATGTGAGTTTGGAGAAGGAGGCAGTGTCGTTTAGTAGTGAGGAAGACAGGTTCTGAAGTCACAATGGTACAACCTTGGACAAATTACTTAACCTAATGCAGGGAATTTTTTGTACAGATTAAATAAGATATTTCCAGTAGAGCACTTAATGCACAGGGCCTCATACACAGTTCTGTGTTCTATTACTATATTTCAGAAAAGATATTCATAGCAACAGAAGACTGAGAAAGGCATCTCTTTTCCATCAATGGTTCACTAACTTTCCATTGAACCTTTTAAAGGTGGAACCAGAACATTCCTTCTATGTTTTATTGATCTGTGACTTCTCTGTGCCAATGAATATTAAGGCATGGTGTCCCAGGCAAAGAACAAGAACTCCAAGACCGAAACGAGACCAGGTGTTCTCAGAAGGTCAAGAACAGCAGAGCCATTCTATGGGGCTCAGGAGGTTAACCACTTTGCAGAGTTCCTTTTTCTCCCTTACTTAATTGTAGAAACCTTATTTCTTATAACATTAGCTTAAAGCTTCATTCAATACCTAATTTACACTTGTAACTTTTTTTGGGGTCATATATGCATTAAACATGTACCTGGAACCTGTGAATCCCTCTCTTTTCATTGTGTGAGATTCCTTCAGGTTCCAGCCCTCGGGAAACACTTGGCCCATCTCCCTCCAAAGGAGTATCTAAGTCTCCAGCTACAGAATTTGGCCTTATTACTCTCACTAGTTCCCAGTTCCATGCTTGAAGTCAGATCTGACCTCCCAGCAGCACGGCTCTGAGCTAACATTGTTGTCTGCCTCTGTCCCCTCTGCTTTCAACATTTTCATGCATTATGCTTCCTGATTGATCTCAGTTCTCATTTCTACAGACCCTGGACAGTGACTCAAAGTCCTCTTTGCTGAAAGACACTGCAGAGTCATTATAGTCAGCCAGGTTGGCTGTACAAAGGGAACCAGCTTGCCATTCTTGATAATGGCTCATGTAGTACTGCGGACCTCAGGTTCACTCAAATCCCAACCAACAGTTGGTTCTCCAGACATAGGGTGTTCAAAGGATAAAATGTCACCGTACAAGACTGACTGTTTGATGTGTGATATCAAAACTAAAAAAGGAAATCATCCTAATGTATATGTAGTAATGATCAACGTTGAGAATTTCAATATCTATATTATCAAAACAAAAGCAAGCAAATTTTAAAAACCCAAGTTAGTAAAAGGGTAAAGCAATTTGCAAAGTATCTCCCTCTTGCCTTAAATATTTAGTCTTACTTTTCAGAAGTAAGTATCATTAACAATGCTTTGGTAATGTATTTGAAAATTTTTGTTTTTACATTTATGCACATACATACTTTGTCTTATTAAAAACACAAATAGGATCCACCTAGGGACCACTTTTATACCTTTTTCATTTAAGAGTAAAGAAACATGATAGTCTTTCCAGCTAAGACATTCAGATACAGAACTCTTTCATTATTATAACAACTCCATAGTATTGCACTGAATGGATAAACAATGATTTATTTGATCACTCCATTACTGGTGAATATTTAGCTTGTTTCTTTGCTAAAAGAAACAGTGCAGCAGTGAGTATTTTTAAATGTATAGGGTTGAATTATCTGTGGGTATGGGTGTGTCTGTGTATACACTATGAGATGGCAAAATGCTGAGCTATGAGGTATGTGCACTTATAATTTGGATCAAATTGTCCTCTCCTGGGGTTGGACCAACTAAATTCTCCCTAAGACTGAGTGATGGTTCCTGCTTCTCCACTGCCTTGGTAACACTGCATGCACAGCATCTGTCATCTTTGTCAATCTAGCAGAGAAATCTTACTTTTGCTGATGTTCCCCCAGCTAAGTGAGGGCTAGAATATTTTCACATGTATGTTTGCCATTTATTTCTCTTGTTCTGTAAATTGCCTGTTTGAGGCAATTGCTTATGTCTCTTTTGGGTTGTTAATAATTTTCCTGTTCATAAGAGCTTTCGAATACTAAGAAAACACGCCTTTTTAGGGCATACGTGTTAGAGATATTTTCCCCCAGGTTGGCATTTGCCTTTGATTTTGAATATAGTGTTGGGCTGTATAGAAATTCTCACTTTTATACATAAAGGTAGTATATATCATCTTTTCCCTTATGGCTTCAGAGTTTTGCATTTTATTTGAAAAAGACTTCTTCATGCAAAGATAAATTTTTTTTTTTTTTTTTTTTTTTTTTTTTTGTGGCACCGGGGATAGAACTCACAGCCCCACACATGCCAGACAGGCACTTATGCTGCTGAGCCAAACTCCTGGCCCTGGTTTTTTGAGGCAAGGTCGCACTATGTAGCTAAGGCTGGCCTTGAGCTCACGTTGTAGCCCAAGCCAGCCTCGAACTCACAACGCTCTGCCTACCTCAGCCTCCCGAGTGCTGGGATTAAAGGCGTGCGCCACCATGCCTGGCAAGATAAAATTTTTTAATACTCATATGCCTTTTCAAATTTCTTTACTTGCCTTAAAAAATAAAACTTAATCTATATGTGTTGTCCAAGGAATAAAAAAGTCAGCTTTGTCTCTTTTTTCCTAGTGACAACCCAGCAAGTTGCCCCAATTATTGAATAATTGAGCTTGCTCTTGCAGGTTTGAGATGCCATCCTGACAGTTTTATATTTGTGACTTAGAAATTTTCACGTGTATTTGGGTCTTAAAATTGGAATGGTGGGGTGTTTTCTGTTCAGTGCTCTATTTGATCCACATTGTTTCAGTTTAGTCAGTTCTTCTTTCATTACCCTTCCTCTTTAGAATTTTCCTGGAAATTTTCATATGGTTCTTTTTCACTGGAAACATAAAATAGCTTACCTACTTCACCTCCAATTTCTGGAAAACCCTATTGAATTTTTATTGGGATCACATTAAATTTATAGATTAATTCAGCAAAAGTTATTATCTTTGTATATCTTTCCATTTAGTTTTGAATCTTTATGTTTTAGTTTGGCTTCATTTTTTTTGAGACAGGGTCTCACTAGGTAGTTCAGGCTGGCCTCACTCTCACGACAATCCTCCTGCCTCAGCCTCACCCTCATGAGAATCCTCCTGCCTCGGCCTCTCAAGTGCTGGCATTACAGGTAAACACCACCAAGCCCTGCCATAATTGAATCTTTTAAAAGTCATTTAGGATAACTTAGAATAATTTTTAATTAAACCCTTCATGTTCTTTGTGAAATGTTTTACCTTCTTTACATTTATTGTTGTTGGTATGATGGGAAAGAAAAGAAAAATGGGATTTTTTTCTTTTCGTTAAATTTACTAATTGGCGATGGCTTGCAGATAGAATAGTTACTACTTTTTGTATTAATTTTGGAAATTCTCTGCATTCTCTTATTATTTTTAATAGTCTTTTGGCTGATTATTTTGGGCCCACTTATGAGTGACTGATATTTTTAAAGACTAATTGGTCAAATTATGCCTTTCTCATCTCTAATCAATGCCTCTACTATACCTAATAGGCCCTACACTTGCCTGTGGGAGAAAAGGAATGTGTGACTTTTGCTTGTGTGAGATATTAAACTGAAGGAGAATGAAAACAAAATGTGGACTCTTCTTGCCACTATAATGAAAAGAATTTGCAAGTGAATAAATGCTGGGGGTGTTGTAACACAATCATCAAAAGAGGCTGCTTCTTGCTTCTGTCGTTTTAAAAGCAATCTGCTCACAAGGTCTTGATGGAAGCCATTTACAGGACAGCTATTTGAATGTTAAATGGCAAACACTCCCTAACCTCGCTGGAGAAACAAGATAACTATTTGTGAGCTTTAAGGTAGGTAATTCGACAACAGTAGAAACCAAGGAAACAATGCCACCTCAGCAAATGTGAGGCTAACATGAGACTGACCTTTATTTCATAACGTGCGCTTGGTAGCATCTAAACTCCAGTCTGCCAAGTCTCAGTGGATGGGTTCTGTGGTTTCATCAAAAAGCCAAAAAACCTGGAACCTTAGCTTGCAGGGCAGGTGTGGAAAAGGGCCAAGGGGAAACCCAGTCTTAAAACCTAAGATACTAGGGGTAAAATAGAAGCTTTTCTACCTGAATCATAAACATAATGAGAGGATAATGGGAGAAGAAAAGTAACTGTCGACTAAGAGGAAAGGGAGAGTTTAAACCACAGCCTGACCCTGTTTGATGGTGGTGACTTAAATGTTCCCGCCAAAAGCTTCCACCTGAGGCCAGGACACCTGTGTTGCATTGGCATCAGTCATACTGGGCACATTGGAGGGTCCTTGATGTGACCTGGCCACTGAGTAAAAGCTGAGGTGCTCAGAAGAAGCAGTAGAGGAGGACTTGGCGTTCAGATGTGGGAAGGTGGGAACACTCTAGAGGCTGAGGCTGGGGTGGGACTGTGGGTGTGTTGGCTACACAATGAGGGGCTCCAAGGACCCTCAGGCTCTGGAGATTTCCCAGTGTAGTCAGTGTAATCAGGCTGAGTCTCTCAGTTCTGAGTCTTGTTTTATAGAGAGGGACAGCAGAGTCCAAAAGGAAAAACTTGCTGCAGTAGACACACCTACATGAGTCACCTCATAAATACACCCTCAGAGGTTGGACAGATACCAATGTGGGTTGAATTTATAGGGACCTAAGGTACAATTCAAGATAGGCAAGACTCCTCTGCTCATATGTTAGAAGGGATGGTGTTCTTTGTCACTTAGTTGTGATCATTTATCTTGCTTTTTTTTTACTAGTATCTATTATAATTCTTGCTGTACTTGAATTTTTTGAGTATTTATTGTACACCAGGGATTGTTTGTCTATAAATAAGGAACCTGAGTCTAAGACTGAGACCATTTTTGGGGTCAGAGTTACAAATTATAGAGCTGAGATTTCAAACCCTGTCCTTCTGACCACAGAATTGTTGAACTCCCCTTACTTTCTATTTCTAATTCTTCTTTGAGGAGGAGGCATTGAGATAGGGTTTCACTACATAGTTTAGGCTGGCCTATGGACTTACTATGTAGCCCATGTTGGCCTCAAACTCATGGTGATCCTCCTGCCTCAGCTTTCTGAGTGCTGGGATTATAGGCATGTGCCACCACACTTATCTTCTTTTTTTTTTTAATAATACAAATTTATAAGTTTATAGCAGTTTGCTAGACTACTTGCACAAAAAAAGATTTTATCCTTTTAGGTTTGTTTCATTTGTTTGCTTATTCTAAAATATTAAATAAGAATCCAAATCAAATAGAGAAAGTGAGTGGCCATAGATGTCCAAGCTTTAAATAATATGAGGGAGAACCTAAATTTCAAGGAAATCATGGGGGCCAAGTAAGTAGTAGGGGGACCAACAACTTAGCACTTTGACTGTTAATTACAGTTGGTACAGACTGACTGTCCACTCATTCTTTTTTATTTATTTATTTAATACATATTCATGAACTTAAATTACATTATTGTGCAATGGAAGACATCCTGAGCCCAATTCAAATAAAACCCAAGCATCATTCAGAGGGGTAGCTGCAGTTCGTTCTCGGTTTCCTGAAATGCTAAAGGAAGGATCTCCCCCAGCTACCAAACCTACATTTTTCTTATTCTTGATAAAGCTAAAACAGCTATACCAACTAGCTGATTGTCACGCAATCATCCAAATAAATTACAAGCTTTTTCATTTTTGGTGCCAATGGCCTTTTTGCCACTGAAAGTAATCCCTAAGCTATAAGGGGTAAGGGAGTGTTCCAGGACAAAGGACAGAAAGGTAGCACTGCCAGAGGAAAAGTTGAGGGCATGAAAGTGGCAGGAACCAGTGAGGTAAGTAGGGTGAACAAGAACTGAATTAGAGGGCAGAGTGAAGGGAGGTAAGGTGACGAGGCGGGGGAAAAGGAGGTGCATTTCTTTGTGAAGCCCACAGCCAGGACCTAGAAACACCGACCTGGAAGTCAACCCTGCGCAATGCCCTCAGCCTGCCCAGGTCAAGAGTCAAAGCCTTCTCCAGAAATGTTTGGAACTAGTGGCAACTCAATCAGTATGATGACCTGTCCTAGATTAGTGCATTTGAGACTGCATGGTTCACAAACTCCTTGGGATACCCTGAATGCTAGAAATTTCAAAATAGAACTTTAATGATGCTTAGAAAAGAGGATTAAGGTGTAGCATCACAGAGACCTCTTTCTCCCAAATGCGGGTACACTTGGGTTGCTGCTCTGCTGCCCTCCAAAAGATTGAGATTATGTGTGGCCCTAGTGCCACAGGGTCACAGGCTTCCCGAAGCACTTAACACCTTCTGAGTGCCCCCCAAAGGTGTCATCCTTCCGCTCTCAGTGGCCCTTGAAGGATGAAGTTCTCACCGGCTGCCTCCTCTCAGAGCAGGTGGTTGTGGGATTGCAACACCAGTTCATCTACCCCATGGGCCCTCCCAGGGTAGAAAGGCTCTTTTCTGCTCAGCCTCCAGGCCCATTCTCTGCCACAAAACTTCTCCAGTACACTCATAGGAGGGCCTTGTCCCACTACCTCACCCTGCAGGCCTCACGCTCTGCACACACACACGCACACACACACACATTTGCACGCAGGAGTCTAGAGGTCTATGGGTGTGTGCAGGGAGCAAGAGAGTGAAGGAGAGTCGGAACACTCACCAAGTGCAGGGTGTCGGCTTTCTGAGTCTGTCTCTGTCGGCTTTTCTGGGCTGCAATGCGATTTTTCTCTCGTCTCTGAACTTTTCTCACATCATCAGATGAGTCCTGGGAAGCAGAGATAAGAATTAGGCAAGTCTGCTCCTTTCTTCTGAGTTCAAGCAGGCTGTCATGGCCTTTAGTACCCACCCACCCATCCAGCTATCCATTCACCCACATACCCACGCCCCCACCCACCATCGCTTCACCTATTAACCCACATACCCATCCATCCACCTACCCACATAAACATCCATCCACCCACCCATTCACCCATCCATCCATCCTTCCATCTGTCCATTCATCTTTCCATGTCTTTTTCTCTTCATGTATGCATCAATCTCCTTATTTACAAAAGCCCTGCACCCAAAGGAGCACTCTTTTCCATAACCCGATGCATCCTCAGGTGTCTGTATGCCTTTTTTGGCCAAAAGCTACAGAAAGAAGAGATCTCAATAGGGCTTTTTTTTCCCTCCAAAAATGGTTAAAGGCAATGAAGTGGGTTTCATTGCCTCTCCTCTTCTTTAACACTATTCTACCCTCACTGTCTCATTTTTTAGCCTAAAACCTCATGCTGTTCTTTTTTGCTCTTTTACTCCCCCCCACCAAAACTTTGTTAAGCATCTACTATGCACTAGCTTCTGTTCAAGTGCTTTCAGGGGTGCTCTTGTTTAATCCTCCAATTCTGCGAGATGTGTATCATTATCTCCATTTTACATCGCAGGGTACTGAGGCTCTAAGATTTGGCCACAAGCACACAGCAATCTGGAAGTACTGCATCTCCTGGAAAGAATATGAAGCCTTTCCAAGACCCTCTCACCACTGTGATCTCACTGCTTTGCCACTGGTTTGCCACTGCTACGTCTTTGGAAAGAGGGCATCACCCCAGGTCTGATTTCTCTTTTCTGTCATTGCCTTTATTGTGCTCTGTGAGCATGACCTTCTCTATGGCTCTGAGCACAATGCCCCATACAAATGAGATGCCAAGGAGAACATTATAATGGAGTTACCTGCTGCAGTTTGCTGTGTATGGGGTTGGGGAGTATAAAGAGACATTTGGATGTCTTCTAACTACACCTGTAGGTGGGCATGCCCTCTGCTTGGCCAGAGATATTAGGTGTAACTTTCTCTAGATGCTGTAGGTTAGTATAAGCTTCTGAACGAATTACTTCTGCAACTCCTGCACATTCTGCAGGCCAGAGGGGCACGCATCCTTTGGGCAATACTCCATGGTCCCCATTTGTGACCCATACTTCCAGGTCATTGCAACAAGAGGGTATTGGGTTAACTGGGAAGGAAGTGCTCTTCCTCTAAGGGGTACAGGGGACCAGGTTACCATGGAAGCCATGAGTAATTTCCTTCCTAAGAAGAGTACAGTTCAGACTTCTAGGCAGTCTGAGCCACTCCGATACCATGTTGAGCGGTGGGCTGGATTGTTGTCCCTCTCAAGGTCTCCAGTGGGGCTTTGTCCAGCCTGCTGTTCTTGTTAAGTGATTTTGATAGATGCTGTATCAGATATTAATAGACTTCTATTTTAGCTGCAGTATTTTGAAAGTCCCCTGATATCCATACTAAGGAAAAAATGCAGGCTTTAAACCACAGAGATGGAAAAGAGTTTAATCCATGAATATATATTGGATGTTTAATCCATGAATATATATTGGATGTAAAGGAGGAAAACTTTCTATAGTGAGGGAGGTCAGGAATGTGGTAAACAGAAAGAAGGCCCCAGCCAGGATAGGGGTGTATGCCTATAATCCCAGCTACTTGGGAGGCTGATGCCGGAAGATTGTAAGTTTGAATCCAGAGAGAGAGAGAAAGAGAAACAGAGACAGAGACAGAGGCTCAGAAGCTATGATTGGATAGGGTACCTCATTTTTTGGAGACTTTCCAGCTGAAAACTTCGACTTGGAAGTCGATTTAGACTCCAAACAGTCCCAGAAACCCTTCCTCCCTTTCCCATTCTATAGATAAGGAACCTGAGCCATGAGCAGGGGAGTCGTTGGGAAAGGTCTCCAAGCCTCCAGGGCCACTTTTCATTTCTTTCCTCCTGTCCAGAAGCCACAGGGAAAGAAGTGCAGGCTGCGCTCCAGCATCCCTCTCTACTGGCTAGCCATGCTAGCGACATGCACTTGGGCACACAGAGCCTTCCATGCTGGCTTCCTCCTCCTCCTCCTGACCGTCTGATCCTTTCCTTTCTTTTTCTCTTGCTATCTGGGCTCTTCCTGGAAAACTACACATCCGGAGCTTGGCTCATGTGCACCAGTAGCTCACTAAAAAGCTCCTGTGCTGGCTTTTCTGTAACCTTGGAGACCTTTTCCTCCGAGTGGTTTGATAGCCATCCTCCCTCCTCTTTGCTCCCTAGAAAGCTCCTTGGTGGGACCTCGGAGGAGGTAGTGGGAGCGCTTGGGGGATGAAGCGGGAAAAGGGTTTCAGCAGCCAGTGAGGTGGCGTGGTGCGGCCTCGCAGCGGACAGCTGAACTGCAGAGGCCGGGTCTGGGGTCTAAGAGGGTGCTCATGCCACGAGCCGCTTCCTCACTCCATGGCTCTGGGGCAGGTCCAAGAAAGTCTGACTGTTCCTGCTCCCCGCCTCGTCCCCCCGCCCCGGGTGGGGGGAGAATCGGAGATAGAAGAGAGGGACAGGGAGACTGTACCTGCTTGCCAGGGGGAGGAGAGCGGCTGAAGCTGGAGTCACTGCTGTCGGAGTTGTGAGGCATGGCTGAAGTCTTTCCGGTGCTCTGGTGCTCTCGGGTCAGCAGCTGACCTCCTTTCCTAACTGCCCCAGGCCAGCAGCTCTGCACCTTTCCCAGGTGCCTCCCCTACTTGCCCCGCGGCCACCTCTGACCCCTGCGTCCTCCTGTCTCTGGGGTACAGAGGGACTGCTCCCCACAGGGACATCTCGCTTGCTTTGGGGCTTGCGCGCGCACTCTCTCTTGTGGTTTCTGGTAATTCATGCTGGAAGTCACATGGGCGGAAACTTCAACAACTTAGAAGATTTGAGAGAAAATATATCTGGGAAAAGACCCACTGAATTATGTGAAAGAAAAAAAAATATACAAAACCCCAAATACCTTTCGACAGTTTGAAAGCCAGAGCAGCTCTCTTCAGTGATGAAGATAAAAGAGAAAAACAGCCAGGGAGGGAAAAACCCCAGCTAGAATTAGCACGTCAGTCTTCTGTCAACATGGCAGAGAGGGGAGGACAACCGGGAAAGAGTTTCCACTGTCACACGACTTGCTTTTTAAACCAAAATAAAGCGATCAGCTTGGGATTTCTTTTTGGTTTTCAACTGAAAGCACCTGCCAGGCTTGAATTGGGTTAGACTTTCCCCTTCCCTACAGTACAGCCAGCCTTGCAAGGGTTTGGGGACAAAGCGGCCCCAGGGCAGTGTCTTCTTCTTCTTCTTCTTCTTCTTCTTCTTTTTCTTCTTTTTTTAATCATCAAACACAAGGGGAGGCATCTGAAAGCCATAGGGATGCTCTAGAATTGACACACTGGTTGTTTATTCATTGCCTGTTCCTCTTGGCAGGCTGCTTACACTTCATAGAGAAAGAATGCTTTTTTCAAGACCAGTCCTGCATCTGTAGAGTCAAGGCCGCCAAGTCAAAATCCAGAAAGGAGAAAAAGTGGAAAATAGCAACAGAAGTGCCAGACTTGGAGTCAGACTGACTGTAACTTGGATTCTAGCTCTACTACTTTGTATGTCATATCGTGACTGGGATTGCCTTTATCTCCATCTGCAAATGGAAGATAATCAAGCCTGCCCTCTACCTCTCCCAGCTGTTGCTGAACGCTAACAGGGATTAGAATCCCCTTAGCAAACTGTTAGGACACGAGCAAGATGGTAGCAGATTGTTAGCCTTGTCTGCACACATTCACAGAGTTTCCAGTTAGCCAGCCAAGTCTCACCTGAGCAGTTTGGCTTTTTTAAAAAGCTTTGTCGGTATGGTGCAAAGTCAAATGCTCACCTGGCTTAATTTTAGGATTGACAGGATGTTATGGGCCCTAAAACACTTTGGTATCTTTTGTTAAATTTCCACCCTAGGACAGTAGCCTCCTAATGGTAAATGGACCAAAGCAAACTTCCTTCCCTCCTGAAATCTATGATTTATCAGATGAGGCAGGAAATAAATAAGGATATTAATATAGAATAGATCAGAGTGCAACGAGTGCTGCGCCTGAAAGTGAAGTCTGGTGGGGAGTGAGGGAGTTCCAGGGACCAGGTGATCAGGCTGACATCTGAGCAGAGATCCAAAGGGAAGGGAAGGGATATGGGTTTTCCAAGGGAAGGACATGCAGCCGGGGTGTCAGCAAGCAGGCGAGGTGGGGGTGGAGCATGGAGGAACAGCGTGGGGGAGGTCAGTGCTGTGAGATCAGCGAGGCTGCCATGAGGACTAGAGACAAAGTCAGCAAGGTGGGGGAGCCCTATAAGCCTGGAGGCCCCCCGGATGGATTTCAGCGTTCATCCTGAAACAAGTGGGGAGACAGCGGAGGGTCCACCCTCCACCTCCACTCTTACTCTCTACCTCAGCTACTACCACATTTTGCTAATTATTTACTTGTTTTCTTCCTGGTTCCTTCATTAGAATGTTAACTCTACTTATGAATTTCTCAGTCACTCCACCAGATTTTCACTGAGCACCTACCATTTGCCAGACAATGCTCTAAATTAGTGGTGGTGAATCTGTGGCATTTGTTTTTCTTTTAAGACAAAAGATGTTAATGTGTGAGGTTTTTTTTTCCTAAATTAAAACTTCAGTATTCAGTTTTAATTGCCACGTCGGCAATTTTTCCATACATGTGTGATGAATAAGTGGGTTTTGGGGTGCAGTCTGGGTACTCATCTCTCAAAGGTTTGCCCTCACTGCTCTAGGTACTGCAGTTAGTCAGCAAAAAAAATGTGTCCTATTCTCTGAAGAAGATAGTGTATCAGCTTACACTGACTAACAAACCAAGATAAATCGTGATGGCTTCAAACAGCTATGTTTTCAGCTCATGAGTCTGTGTATCATCCAGAAAGTTCCAGAAGGGTCCCGAAGGGTGGGTTAGGCTGATCTCATCTGGGTTCCTCAGATAGCTGGTGGGCTGGGTGGTAGCTGACTGGGCTGGGAGGGCTTTTCTCGGGCTTGTTCTCCTTCACACATTCTCTGATCCCCAATAGGCTAACCTGGGTTTGTTCCCATGGCAGGTACAGGATTCCAAGGGTAAGAGCAGAAGCAGCCAGAGCTTCCTGAGACCACTCTCATGTTCTCCGCACTACCCTCCATGGGCCAGAGTTACAGAGTGGCCCAAACTCAGTGGAAAGAAATTCTACCTCTTGAAGGGAGAAATTTAAGAAATTACGACCATATGTGTTTTCTCCCCCAAGCGAGAAATGTAAGAGCGAAGGAGAGACTGACTTAAGTGCTCACAGGATCTCTCTGGACATAACTGAGATTTTCACTGTGGGGAGAAAAGTGAAAGTGGGGAGACCAGTTAGGATTCCAGCACTGGATTATCATAATAACCTAAGCAAAAGATGCTGGTGGCTTAGACTGTGAGGTGGCAATGAAGATGGTAAGAAGTAGGCTTTGTATAAACCAAAGGCTGTCTAGTTTGTTTAGTCATGTGCCCAGGAGGTGCTTAATAACAGTCATCAAGTGAATAAATGTCAGAATGAATTTCCATACAACTGTACTTATAATTTATGGCACTTAGGACCTCCATTGTCTTATATTTTCTCTCAGCCTAAGTGTTTCAAAAGTGCTTTAAGGACAATAATGGTCATTTTGTGTTTTATTCCATTTCAATTAACATTTGTCACCTACTATGTAGCAGAAATCATAAATATGAATAAGATAGAGACCCTGCTTTCTTAAAAAAAGGAAAAATATTCCAACAACCAAACAGGTTCTTACAAGTTTTATAATATGCAAGTGAGGTTTTTAGCTCTCTGGACATTCTACCATCCAACAGACAATCCTTGTTGAATGAATGAATGAATGCTTGATTCTGTGATGTTCGATCAATATACTCAGTTAATATTTCTTTTCCAAATCCATTTTATTTCAAGGAGAAAGAAAAAAACAGATGAAAAAAACTAAAACAAAATTTCAAAGCACCTCAATCGGGGCAACAATGGTACATACATTACACATTGTCATCCCCAAATCATTCACCTAGAGCACAAGACATCTGCATTCAATTGTCTGAACAACACCAGCACAAATCTTTGTCTTCAGAGAACTCAGAGAAATCAGTAGTATAACTATCTGAACTATTTTTTATATACATATATATATACACATGCACATATATATGTTATTTCTTTCAACTTCTCACACTAGTGAGACAATATGATGTTTACATGTGTGTCTTATTCATTTCACTCATGAGTATGATTTTAAAGTGCATCCACTTACCTATAAAATTCTCCAGTTTATCCTTCTTTATAGCTGAGTAATACTCCACTGTACAAAAATACCACATTTCTTTTATCCATCCCTCAGTTAATGGGTATTTAGGTTCTTTCCAAGACCTAGCTATTACAAATTGTGCTGCTATAAACATGGGTGCACATATATCACTGTGGTATGATGTTTTTAATTCTTTTGGGAAGATACCCAGAAGGGGAATAGCCAGGTCAAATGGGACCTCTAGTCCTAGTTTTTTGAGGGATCTCCACACTGATTTCCACTGTGGTTGCACCTGTCTGCATTCTTACCAACAGTGGAGAAGGGTTCCTTTTTCCCCACAGCCCCTCAGCATTTGTTATTGGTTGATTTCTTGATACTAGCCATTCTTTCTGGGGCAAGGTGGAATCTCAGTGTTGTTTTCATTTGCATCTCTTGAATGACCAGTGATACTGAACACTTTTTCACATATTTATTTGCTGTTTGTATTTCTTCATCTGAGAAGTATGTATTCATCTCAGATGCCCATTTTTGGATTGGGTCTTTAAATTTGGGAGGACTGATTTTTTTTTAGTTCTTTATATGTTCTTGATAGTAATCCTTTGTTTGAGGAACAGCTGGCAAACATTTTCTCCCATGCTGTGGGTTGTCTCTTCACTCTGTTGGTGGTTTCTCTTGCTATGCAAAAACTTTTCAGTAGGGTGAGATCCCAGTTGTCGATTCTTTGTGACAGCTCCTGTGCAATCGGGGTTTTTATTTCATAAAGTTTTTGCCTACACCAATGTCTTTAAGCGTTTTGCCTTTTCTATCTTCCATAAGATTTAATGTTTTTGTTTTAATATTAAGATCTTTGACCCTTTCTGAATTTAGCTTAGTGCATGGTGAAAGATACGGGTCCCATTTTAATCTTCAGCATGCATAGTGCTGGTTTTTCCAGCACCATTTATTAAAGAGGCTCTTTCTTCCAGTGAATGTGTTTGGCACTTTGTCAAAGATAAGGAGGCTTAGTGTGTCTGGAGTTGTTTCTGCATCTTCTAATCTGTGCCATTGATCTTTGGGTCTGTTTTTTTGCCAGTACCACACTGTTTTTATCGCAGTACCTTTATTGTATAATTTCAAGTCAGGGATTGTGATGCTTCCTGTCTTGTCTTTTTGCCCAGGATTGCCCTTGCTGTTCTAGGTCCCTTCTGGTTCCAGATGAATTTTTGGATTGTTTTCTCTAATTCTGAGAGATATGCTCAGTTAATATTTAACAAAGACTAAAGAGGCAAGATGTACAAAATGATCTCTTACATAAAAAAGACAGTTCTCATTCAGTAGTACCACTAATAAATTATTCTTACATATTTAAGATTAAAAATTAATACACATTTGGGTATCCAGTACTAGGCTTAAGACATTCAGAGTGGAGCTGACAGTCTCCGTATATTCGTTCCAAAATCCATCCTCTTCTCACCCCATGGAACCCATTATCCAGAATGTAGTTTCTGTCATTCCTGAGCATTTTTCTGTGTTTGAACCACATGCACGTGTATACCTAAGCAATTATAGCATCGTTCTGCATGATTTTAAACTTTTAAATTGTTAATATTTTGAATTGTAACAGCAAGGTCTAAGATATAGGCATCCCATGGCAATTATTTTGGAGAACTCCATGAAACCACCAAGATAGAGCTATTACACATCATCTAGTTAGCATCAGCTCAAAGCCTAAGGAGAGTGACAAGACAGTGTTTTCTGGACACCTCAATCTCTTAGGTTGACTGCGTAAGACCCATCCATGGTCCTGGTACAAGTCAGAGAACAGTGACAACTCCAGGTGGGCAATAGATTATCAAAGCACATAGTCTGCCAGTCCTCCTCTTGACCTCTCAGATGGGAACTCTTGAACAGAAAACAACCCACACAACTATACCAGCATCCCCGCCAAGTATGACCTAACTATGTGCCAGGTGTATTACATGAATAGACTCACTTAATTCTCACAACTGTCACAGAAATAAATTCCCTCGCTTCTCCCCCATTTTATGGATGTGGACTACTGAGGCACAAGGAGCTTAACTTTCCCAAAGTCATACAGCTAGTTAAGTGAATGGGGCTAAGACTCAAGCCCAGACAGTTTAGCCCCAGAGTCTCTGCTCTACTATCTCTTGGTTTAGTATTCCTGAGAACTCATATCATCTTTGTTCTTCAGTTTACAGATGAGAGAAGTGAGGCACACGAGTTTGATAACTTGTCCACATTCACACACCTGGCACTTGGCAATGTCAAGATTTGTACTCAAACAGTCTGATACACTTAATCAGTTCTCTATGGCCAAGTTATACCATGCACCAGGTTATGGTTAGAAAAATCCCCAAGCCTGCCATTTCTCTAAATCTCCTGTCATGAGATTATTTTATTAGGCTTGGTACTCTTGTCGCTGCAGTAATATAATAACTTTGGTAGCACTTAGATACAGCTAAACTTGGCGTAAACTTTGTAGAAACCTGTACAGGGAAAAAAATATTTTCAAAAGATCTCTCCAATTTAGGCTGATGACCAGTAGGGGAGTATGGAATGGGAAGATCATATGAACCAAATGCTGTAATTGTCTACAGTTTTTAAAAGAAGTACAGTTGGATTAGCTTGGGGATAAAGACTCCTTCCAAGGTTCTGCACCTTTCCAATACCTTAAGAGTAAGGCGGAGCCTCCTGCATTAGTTATTTATTTCTTTTTTCCAATAAAAACTTTTAATTGCACTTCAGAGACTTCATACAGTGCAACAGAGAATATTCGCTAGTACAGTAGTTATTTATTTCTGCATAACAAATCACCCTAACACTTAGCAGCTTTAGACCATAAGCTCCTATTATCTCACACAGATTTGAAATGTTAGGAATCAAAGAATAGCTTGGTGAGATGGCCCTGGCTCATGGTTTCTCATGAGGTTTCAGTCAAGTCATTAACTAGGGCTGTCTTCCTCTGGAGACTGTACTGAGAGATCCAGTTCCAAGATGGTGCACTCACATGGCCGGTGGCAAGAGACTTCAGTTCCTCCCCAAGTAAGTCTCTCCCCACTCTCCCCAGGACTGCCTGAGTATCCCCAGGACATAGCAGCTGGCTCTCTCGTTTACTGCTTTGTTCTAGTCATTACTAGTGAGGCACTATGTCCAGCCCACACTTGAAGCGATCGATCGAAACTCTATCTATTGAAGGGAGGAATTCTGATGAATTTGTGGGCTTTTCTAAAAACGACCATGTTTCCCAAACTGACTTCTAAGTAGATATTTAGCTTCTGTAAGTGTTCTGATATGAAACCAAGGTGGGTCAGGGGATGTATTCTGGTCCTGGCTTTGACCTCCATTGGCTTTCTGACCTTAGGAAGATCTCCTTCTCTCTTGGAGCCTCTATTTCCCCCATTTGGTGTCAGGTAGTGGCAGAGAGGAAGTATGCTGGAGTGTACTTCAAGAACCTCAGTTTGACGAGAAGAAAACTATGCCTCACTATTTTATGGTGATGTTTCCCATGGCCAAGAGACTCTGAGCCAGAAGCATCTAGTGACCCAGTTTTCCACTTAACTGCTGGGTGATTTCAGTGACTGATTTAACCTTTCTATGCCCCAGTTTCCACATCTGTAACATGGGAGAATATAATTTTTCCAAATTCATAAGGCTATTATTATCATGTCTGAATGAGTTAGCGTTTGTAAAGTCTTCTGGACAGTGCATAGAAAACACAATATGTTTGCTAAAATGGAAGGAAAAAAAAACTTGTAAGGCTGTAGCTAAAAATGGTAAGTGGAGAGCCCAGGGAAGCTGCTCTCTGGGAAGATTGAGATGATTTTTGTTTGTTTGTTTATTTTTGGTCTTTTTGAGACAGAGTCTCACTATGCAGTTCTGGCTGGACTAGAACTCACTTTTTAGCCCAAACTGGCCTTGAACTCACAGTGATCCTCCTACCTCAGCCTCCCAAGGGTGGGGATTACAGGTGTTTGCCACCACACCCAACCAAAAATGATTTTTAATCAGGGCAACACACTTGACAATTTACACCACACAGGCACTGGTCAGTCAGAACAGACCTAGTCCCTGTTCTGTCAAGCAAATAATTTTTTTAGTGACTTACTCACAGGGAGGTGGGAGAAAGGGTGGTTCTGGAAGTGGAAAACTCCAACGATTTAAGGAGACAGCTCTCAGCCTATATTTTAGTGTGTCAATAACTGGTATTATAACAGAGGGCCTGTTGGATCAGCCCTGTTTAAAATCAACATGATACATTGCACGTAATTGGACTTCTGAAAGTAACTGAAAATGATATATTTTTTTTAAGTTCAACAAGCTGGCTTGATTTATACCAGTGTAGTTCTCCCATCCTTTGCCGTTCTCAGTGTCAGGAGGAGAGAGACTTCAGTCCAAGCCCGGTGAGTCACCAAGGCCTTGAGATCTAACCGATACTTTTTAAGAGCAGGGTCGCTCTGGCCAAATCCTTACAGCAATGAGAAGAGAGGAACGGAGCAGGAAGAATCCATGGAAGACCGCTTTGCCCTGTGAGCGGGCTGACTGAAGAGCTCGGTACCCCACGTGCACACGAGCCATTTCAGGAGCGGCCCTCCCTGCCTGGACCGAGGTGCAAACTCCCAAGGCCAGGAAGGACAGCGATACCAATTCGTGCCCACCTGCAGGTATCACAGTGGGGTGGTCTGATGTGGGTTCTGAGCACAGGTGTTTTTTAGAGCTCCCAGTGGCCCTAAGGCAGCTGTTAGACCTGTGCACAGGAGAGCACACACTGCCCAGTAGGGGGCACTTTGTAGCCTCAGGTGGAGTTAAATGGAACAGACACCACCTGGCCTCTCTTGTGTCTCTTGAATCTTTTCTCACCTCTCTGGGCTCACACAGGAGTGGGCCCCACCTCTGCCTTGTTAACACCCAAGTGCCAACTCTCTGCGGTTAGTGGACTCCCAAATTCATTCTCATCAACTGCTGTCATCTCTTTGCAGTTGATCTCCAAGTTCAATTCACCAAAGCATGCCAGACAAGGGCTCAGGGAGGGGCAGGAAGTGTGACAATACCTCCTCCCCTCATCAGCTGTCACCAGTGCCCTCTGAGATTCCCAGGACCCCAGGCTGCCTGGCTAACAAGAAGGCCTCGACCTTGGCCTGGCAGCTTTACTCTCCCCAGAGCACTCGCCTCACATTCCCTAGCTGCTTTTTCTCTAATTATTAAAGATGAAACCCAGGAAGAAGAAAACAGAGTCTCCAGAGAGGGTATGCAAATGTTCCCAGGTTCCCCAGGGCCCCACACCCGGGTGGGTCCTGGCTGAGGGAGGAGGGCTAGGCCTTTCGCGCGTGCTGCCGTGCATTGTTCCAGGCCAAACAGAATACCTAGGCCTTCACCTCTCCCCTGTCCAGACCACTGACTGATTCATTGCCGCTTAAACACACTCTTTTCTGAGTGCCCCTGGAAGGCTAACTGGGAGATACGCTACCAAAACATGGGCTGCTACTATTTATTATTTGAACTAAAATTATAAAAATCCCCTAGCTGCTTTAATTTTTTTTCTATTTTTGATGGAAAAAGCACATTATGGTACATCTTTACGGCTTATAACATGGCTACAGGGGATTTTTCAGAAAGTTTCCCAAACAAAGAGGGAAAGCATTTACCTGAGGCAGAATTCTCCAGTGAAGGGGCCAGAGCGGGTAGCCAGGTGATGACAGGGGAAGTCCCCCCTGCGGGTGGCCCTAGTCCAGCCCTCTCACTTTCAGCTCAGACTGGGGGAAGCTTCCGAGAAAGGTGTGGCTGCCTGGCAGGAGCGGCTCAAAGAGCTGGAGCAGCCTTTCTTGACATTTTGGCCGAATAATTCTTTGTCTTGGGACTGTCCTGAACATAGTGTGTTTAGCAGCATCTCTGGTCTCTAGATGCCAGTATAACTCCTACCCGTGAAAATCAAAAGTGTCTCTGGACATTGCTAAATGTCCTGAGAGGAGAGGGGGCAAAATGCTCCAGATGAGAAGCAGTAGGTCAAAGAACTTGCATCTAAAACTTTCTGCTCCCTTTGTTAATCTGGACCTCCTCGTGGCTTCCTTCCAACGTTCCCCTTGAAGCTCTGGGAATTTCTGGACAGATGTACTTGCTCCCTGCAACTTCTGGGTCTCCATGGGTTTGACCTGCTTCATCCTGTGGACAAGGCCATACTGATGCCGAGCCCCTGGCCATGCTCAGAGTGGGCATCAGAGTTGAACCCAGAAGGTCTCCCTCTGCCCCGCACCTTTCCGACAGGAGGGCAGGAAGTGAGGCCTCTCAGAGGTTGAGAGAGAGAGGTCTCTCCACATTTTAGTTAAACACCAGTTTAAAAATGGTGATACAGCAAAATGAAGGCACATAAAATGGTGTATTTTGAAATGTTAGACTTGTACTGGAATCAGATAATTATGGGATTTGCCCAGTTATTAATTCATGATTGTCTAGAGGTGGTGCCAGCAGGCAGTGGGCAGCAATCAGTCCTCAAAGACATCCGGGTTCCTTCTTTGCTTGGGGCTCGGGGTGCGTCTCTGGTCTTGTTGAAGTAAGGTGCTTCATGGACCTGAGGCTTGAACCAAATGACTTCCCAGCATCCTTCAAGTGCTCATTCATGTGAGGATGTGCAGAGTGACATAGTTGAGGAAGAGAAAGTTCAAGAAACAGCCTCTCAACTTTGGGTTTGAATGTAGAATGGAATGTTCTAGCCCACTTCATAATGAGGTGATCTTCGGCAATCACTTAAAACTAGATGCCTCAGCTGGGGGTGTAGCTCAGCGGCACAGCGCCTGCCTGGCAAGCAGGAGGCCCCGAGTGCAAACCCCAGTACCAAAAAAAGAAAAAGAAAACTAGATGCCTCAGTTTCCCCAACTGCATAACAGAAATGATGGTGCCACATAATGCGGCTTAGCACAATGATGAGTGCCTGATAAGGATACAGTGCCTATTAGCTATCACTGTGGATACTGTTATTTTATGTAGCCTGAATGCAACTGGGCCTATCCCAGCGGTGTTTGGTCACATCACAAACCAAGTTTGTGAAGCTCCTCTTCACTCAATTTGCCCCCAAGTCACCCTTCTCGAGGCTTCTGTGATGGTCCACCTTTCTCTTCTGAGGCCTTTCTTTGTGACTGCTTTCTTTCCAGACCTCACAACTCTGGCTCTTCTCTTGCTGATCAACTCGTCTCTCCCTCCCAGTCACACATCCTCTGTCCTCTGACTAGGCACACGCAGGCGGGGTTAGTATGGTTAACCTTTCCCAGACCTGTGTCTCCATCCTCTCCTGGCTCCACGGGGCAAGGATCCTGTGGCTACAGGGCCCAGAGATGCTCGCTTCTCCAAGGTGATTGGTTATCTGTTCCCCTGCTGTTGGACACTTGAGTTGTTCCTAGGTTTTCGACTAGGATGAAAAAAGTGACTAGGAATGCTCATTCTGTTTCTACTGAGGGAATGCCTGGAAGATAATCCCTGCTGCTTTGCTGTATGCATTTGTTAGTTCTAGTCACTCTTGTGTAGATTCTCTAGGGTTTTCTTTGATGATTATGTTAACTGCGAATGAAAAGATAGTTTACGTTTCCTTTCCAATTTTTTCTTTTTTAAAAAAAATTGCATTTACCTTTTTGTACACTTCAATGTTGAATAAGTATTGAGAATAGATATCTTTACCTTGTTCCTTGTCTTCAGAGATAAGCATTCAGTCTTTCGGCATTAAATAAAATGTAAGCTACCGGGTTTTTTGTACATGTCCTTTAATTGGGTTGAGGAAATTCCCTTCCATTTCTTGCTTGTTGAGAACCTTCATCTTGATTGTGTGTTGAATTTTGTCACTAGACAAAATGACAAATGTCATCTCTAAATCTATTGATATGATTCTATGGTTTTTCTCCTTTATTCTACTATGATACATTACGTTGATTAATTTTTGAACGTTAAACCTGCCTTGTCTTCTTGGGGTATACTGCACTTGCTCATACTTCTTAGTGTATTTTTATTTTGAGAAATGATTCAAAAAGCATGAAATTTACACCTTTAAAATTCAGAATTTGGTATTTTATTTTATTTTATTTTATTTTGAGACAGGGCCTCACTATGTAGTCTAGGTTAGCCTTGAACTCAAAATCATCCTGTCTCAACTTCCAAGTGATATGTTTACAGGTATGAACCGCCACACCTGGCTTCAAAACTTAGTGGGTTTTTTGTTTTTTGTGTATTCACAGTGTTGTGGCACCATTACCACCATCTAATTTCAGATTTTGTGCATGCGTGGGTGGTGCTGGGAATTGAACGCAGGGACTTGTGCCTAAATATTTTTATCATCGCCCACAGCACCTCTGTTCCTGTTAGCAGTCTCTCTACTTGCTCCGACCTCTGGCCAGATAAACTTTATGTCTATGTATTTGCTTATTTTGACATTTTACATCACTGAAATCATACAATGTGAGTTTTTGTGACTCTTCTCTTTCACTCAACATGGTACTTTCAGAGTTCAAGCTTATGCCGTAGATAAAAGCATCACATTCCATCCTATGGCCCAGTAATATTCCATTATATGGAAATATTGCACTTTGTTCACTTGCCTGTTGATGAGTATTTGCACTGTTTCCACATTTTAGGTCTTATAAATAATGCTGCTACCAACTGTCTACAAGTTTTTGCGTGGACACATGTTTTTGATTCTCTCGGGCATATGCCTAGGAATGAGATTGATGAGTCTGTGTCACTCTATATTTAACTTTTGAGAAACTACCAGACTGTTTTCTAATCAGCTGCCCCATTTGACACTGCCCCTAGCAATGCAGGCTGGTTTCTTTTTCTCTAGATTCTCACCAATACTTGTTACTCATCTTTTTGGTACATATGTCTAATAGGTGTCAAGTGGCGTTCATCTGTGGTTTTGATTTGCATTTGCCTAATGACTGGTGATCTTGAACATCTTTTTATATGCCTATTTTCTAGAGTAGAAATGTCTACTCAAATCCTTTGCCCACTTAAAAACTGAATTTTTTATTGTTGAGTTGTGAGTGTTCTTTATACATTTAAGATACTAGATTTCCACTAGATATATGATTTGCAAGTTTTCCCATGATTATCTTCTTGATAGTGTCTTTTGAAACAAAAAATTTAAATTTTGATGGAATTAAATTGTACTCTTATTCTTTGTTTGCATCTTTTGTGTCAAATCTGAAGAACCATTGCCTTCTCAAGACAAACATTCACATCTATGCTTTCTTTTCAGGGTTTTGGGTTTTGGGTCTTACATTTAAGTCTTTGAGTTCCTTTGAATTAATTTTTGTGTAGTGTAGCATGGGGGTCCAAATTTATTGTTTTGCATGTGTATATTTAGTTTTCGCAGCACAGTTTGTTGAAAGGTGATTCTTTCTCTCCTAATGGTCTTGACATCTGTTACAGCTTACATATCACATTCCAAAGCCCTACTTCTCAGTGTATGAGGCATTAGAGGAACATCTGGGTATACAGTGGGCCCTCGAGCTATGACTGGCCTCAAATATGAACAACTTGGCTTATGACCAAATTTCAGGTCTAACTGATGATCAAAGCTTTGAGTTATGAACCAAATATGGGCTGCTTGTGAAGTTGCACACTTGTGATGCCAGAAAAGCATATGTAATCATACATCAGTGTCAGTCTGAACCCAGACGTGTATATTTGTGAATGTGACTTCTATCTGCCCTTACAGATTTTAAAAATACATATATATGTTTTAAATTTTTTATTTATTTATTTTTGAGACAAGGTCTCATTATGTCTTTCAGGCTGGCCTTGAACTAACTACATAGCCCAGGCCAAAATTGAACTTGTGGTGATCTTCCTGCCTAAACTCTGAGTGCTGGGATTATAGGTGTGAGCCACTATACCCAGTTAGTGCTATATATAATCACTATGATTACTGCTATCAAAATAAACCAAAAAAATCTAGAAAAGAAGCTAAGGAAGGAAGGGAAGGTAAAGAAAGCAATCACAATTGAAAAGAAGAAGGAAATTGTGGAGAAATATGAGAGTGGCATTCATGTGACCAATCTCACTAATATGTACAGCATGTCAAAATTCACCATCCCAACAATCTCACAGAGAAAAGATTTATGTAAGAGTTGGAAAAAGAATTGACTGAAGAATTCCCTTGGCTCTCAGGCAAGTTTCTCCTACCTGATACAATTCCTCTACTGCAGGCTAAGGATCAGCAGGTTATAGCTAACTTTAAGAAGCTATAGCTTTTTTTTCTCTTGCTCTCTCTCTCTCTATCTCTCTCAAAGAAGAAGAAGAAGAAGAAGAAGAAGAAGAAGAAGAAGAAGAAGAAGAGGAGGAGGAGGAGGAGGAGGAGGAGGAGGAGAAAGAAGGGGAGGGAAGAGGAGAGGGAGGAGGAGGGGGAGGAAGTTATATACCATGAAACTGTTCCTGAAGCACTTCATATGGTCTCAGACACAGATTTAATTGTTAAAGAGTTCTGAAAGGAACATTACAACATCCTTTCCTATGTGAGGTTAATTGAGAGATCCTGGACCAATATCCCTCTAAGAACACTGAGATCTGCCTGGAAGAAAGTGTGGCCTAAAATTATACAGGAGAGACACTTGAAGGCTGTATAGAGGAGCCTGAGGATTTAATTGACCCTGTGATTGATGACACTGTTGCTATAGTAGAGTCCATAGGGCTATGGATAGACAGTAATGATGTTGAGGAACTGGTAGGGAAACAGAGGAACTGTTTGCAGAGGAACTTCAGCAACTTCTGGCTGAGAAATAGTTAACAGCAGCTGAAGAGCAGGGGGAGTATCAACAATCAGTGCGGTAAAGTTCTTCTTCTGATATAAAGGAAATTCTGAAAGAATGGGCAGAGTTACATGCATTTATAGAGCAGACTCATCCAGACACAGAAAAAGCCTATCATTGTACTCACTTACTAAATGACAACATCATGTTATACTATAGAGCAGTGTTAAACAGATAACCTTAGACCGGTTTTTACTTCTGAAAAGGTTGAGACCTAATGAGCCAGAAGCAAGTCCTAGCGGGCTACAGACTCCCCAGGAGAAAGAGAACACCAGAGAGGCTGATTCCTGATGTTCTTATGGAAGGGGACTCTCCATCCACACAATAACCCCCTTCCATTTCATCCTCCCTTCCTGCAAGCCACAGATGTCAACTTGAATGATGAAGACAGCATGGAATTGTTGTTTTTGATAAACTAGACATATTTTATAACTTTTTGGTGAATACTTTAGGAAAATTACTGGTGTTTCTGGTAAATTATGCACATTATACAACCCTACTTTATTTTGAAAAGATTAATCAAGGGGTGCTTTGGGAGGCTTGGAATGCATTATGTGTATTTTCATTAGTTCTTATGGGAAAAATATTCTTGACTTACAACCAGGTCGAGTTACAACCAGCCTTCATGAATGAATTGAGCTTGTAAGTCAAGGGTCCACTGTACTTAGCATTGGATTAGTCCGCTGATGAGCTTATACGAGCTGATGTTGGGAGAAGAAGCCTGGTCTGCAGAGGTGGGTCACTGGACTCTTAAGTCTCTTCCGCTGATGTAAATGTCTATGGTTATGCCAGTTCTACTCTATTTTGCAGTGAGTTTTGAAATTGGAAAATGTGAGCAGTGTATCTTTATTCTGTTTCAAGGTTGTTTAGACTACTCTGGAACTTGTGTATTACTATATAAGTTATAGGAGCAGCTTGCAAATTTCTAGAAAAACGAGGCAGCAGGAAAATGATACAGATTACGTCAGATCTGTACATCAGTTTGGGAAGCATTGTCCTCCCAGTGACAGTCTTCTAATCCATGAACGTGTGATAGTGCCTCACTTTTTTTGATCTTTAAAATTGGCTTTTGATAATGTTATATAGTTCCTTATATTTATAGTTTATGGGCTGGAAATGTAGCTCATTGGTAGAGTACGTGGCTAAGATGCACAAAACCCTGGGCTCAATCACCAGTACTAAAAAAAAAAAAGTGCATTTACAGCTTGTGCTGTTTTAGTTAAGTTTCTGTCCTCAGTTCTTTTCCCCCACTCCCTTTTTCTTCCTTTTTGGCAGTAGTGAAGACTGAACTCAGGGTCTAACTCATGCTGGGCAAGTGCTCTACCACTGAGCTATATCCCCAAACCTTTTCTTCTTTTAAAAATAAATTATTTTGTATTCTGAATACAATTATTTTCTCAATTTTATTTTTGGATTATTCATTGTCAGGGTATAGCAATATAATTGATTTTTTTTTTTGAGACAGGGTCTTGTTTTGTAGTTCAGGCTGGCCTTGAACTCACTATGTGACTGGACTTGAATTTATAGTGATCCTCCTGCCTCAGGCTCCTTAATACTGGAATTACAGGCATGTGTTACCACACCAAGAAATAACTGAATTTTTTTCCTTCTGTCTTTTTGAGACAGGGTTCACTATGCTGTTTAGACTAGCCTTGAGCTCACTTAGTTAGCCCAGGCTCACCTTGAACTTGTAGTAATCCTCCTGCCCCAGCATCCCAAGTGCTGGCATTATAAGCATGTGCCACCACACCTGGCCAATAGTTGAATTTTGTGTATTGAGCTTATATTCTGTAACTTTGCTGAACTTGTCTATTGAATATATACATATTGAATCCAACAACATAGAAACTTATTTATTTGTTTATTTAGAGACAGATTTATGGCTTCCTTAGGACTTTCTATACTAAATATGCAGTTTCCTATTTCTTTTGTTGATCGTCTACCTAGTTGCCCTATCAATGAAAATGAGGTATTATAGTCTTCAGTTGCTACTGTTGAGTTATCTATTGCTTTTTTCAATTGTCAGTTTTTACTTCATGTGTTTTTAGAGTCCTATTATTAGGTGCATATATACTTATGCTTCACATCTTTTTGATGGATTGACTTTCTTGCTAAGGTGAAATCCCCTTCTTTGCCACTGGAACATTTGTCTATTTTGTCTGATGTTAGCATAGCCACTCTGGCTTTTGTTATGCTACTATTTGCATTATAAATATCTTTTTTTTTTTTTTTTTTTTTTTTTTTTTTTTTTTTTTTTTTTTTTTTTTTTTTTTTTTTTTTTAATTTTTTTTTTTTTTTTTTTTTTTTTTTGTCTTTTTGAGACAGGCTCTCACTATGCAGTTCAAGTTGGCCTTGAGCTCACTTTGTAGCCCAGGCTGGTCTCAAACTCGCAATGATCCTTCTGCCTCAGCCTCCCAGGTGCTGGGATTACAGGCGTGCACTACCACATCTGGCTCTTTCTGTTCCCTTCCGTTCAATTCCTTTGATCTGAGGTACCTCATCTCCTTCTGCCCTCTCCCTCCCTCCCCTCTTGCCAATCTGCTTTTCTATTGGAGTGTTTAATTCATTTATATTTAATGTAATTACTGATAAGTTAGGATTTATATTTTTATTTTGCTTCTTGTTTTCTGTGTGTCTTACATCTTTTTATGCCTCTATTCCTCCATCATTACATTCTTTTATATTAGATATTTTTTAGTGTGCTACTTTACCTATTATCTATCTGTCTATCTGTCATCTATCTATTTATCTATTTGTCTTTTTTCTTTTCAGTGCCAGGAATTGAACTCTGGACCTTGGGCTTGCCAGGCAGGCATTTATGCTGCTGAGCTATATTCCTGGCCTCTATCTATTTATCTATTTATGGAATGCTAGGGATTGAACCCAGGAGGACTTTGCATGTGCCAGGTAAATACTCTGCCACTGAACTATGTCCCTAGCCCCTAATGCAGCGTTTTAATTCCCTTGTCACTTTTTTACTGTATTTTTGTACGACTTTATTACTAGTTTTCCTTGGGGGTTACAATTAAGATCTTATAACAATCTGGTTTGGGTTAATATGAACTTTAAGTTTTAGTTTGTGTATTATTAGCTTTAATAATATATAGCATTTTGCTCCTGTATAAGTCCATTTTCTCACTCCTTTTTGTGCTAGCATTATATTGCACTACTACTTTATACATTATATGTCTACCAACATAGACTTCTACTTATTGCTTTGTATAGTTATCTTTTAAATCAGATTGAAGAGAGAATTCTTATAAACAAAATACAAATTTATATTGTATTTTATATTTTCCCAGGTAGTAACCTTTAATGGTGCTCCTTATTCCTTCTTGTGAGTTCAAGTTTCTGCCAGTGTCCTTTCATTACACCCTAAAGGACTCTCTGTAGATTTCTTATACGGCAGGTCTGCTAGTCATGAATTCCCTCAGCTTTGGTTTATGTGGGAGTGTCTTAATTTTCTCTTCCCTTTTTTTATGGGGATATAATTCACCAATCATATAATTCACACTTTAAAGTGCACCATCTCCACAATAAATTTTAAAACATTATTACACCAAAAAGCAACCTTGTGCCCCTTAGCCATTCCCCCAAATCCACCATCTACCTATCTATTCATCCTCTAGACAGCCACAGATCTATTTTTTGTCTCTGCATATTTATCTATTTATTTGTTTAATTTATTTTGTAAATGATTTTTTTGTTTGTTTGTTTTGGTACTGAGAATTGAACTCAGGACCTTGCGCTTGCCAGGCAGGTGCTTATGCCACTGAGCTAAATCCCCAGTGATACGTCTTTTTCTTTTTTTTAATTTTTTTTTGAACTGGGAATCTTATTTTGTAAATGAACCCACTTGTGATTTTTTTTCTCTATTGGTTTTCTCTATTTTTTTTGTGTTTTTCCATCTTCTTTGCCATCTGATGGGTGTAGTTTGCAATTTATTTCTTCTGATTGATGTTGATATTTCATTGAACTAATATACTCTAATGTATTTATCCATTCAACCGCTGATGGAATTTTGGGTTGTTAAGCACATCTTTTATGATATGCACATAGACCTGAAATCCAATTCTCTGCTTTGTACTCAGAGAACTGAATTGTTTCAGTGAGTGAAGACTTGCTGCTGTCAGCACAATCAGTGATTTTCATTTTTTGTCTCAGCATAAGGACAAAATATTTACATTTCTCATAATTAATATTAGTGCTTTCACTTTTCTAGTTTTTACTTTTTAAAGGAAAAAGACAACGTACAATAACATATTAAATAATTACACAGGAAGACTGCCATATGAGGGGCAAAGCTGCTGATACTTACCTGTTGGAGAGCTGGAAAAAGCCACCCAATATCCCATCCCTCTCCAATTCCCACTGGAAAGACAGAAAAAAAGTGCAGTAAGAAATTGACTCAGAGAGGGGGCTGGAGATATAGCTCAGTGGTACAGCAGCTGTCTGGCAAGCATGAAGTCATGAGTTCAATGCCTGGTAACAAAAAAAAAAAAAAAGAAAGAAAGAAAAAAGAAAGAAAGGAAAAAAAAAGAAAAAAAGGAAAAAGGAATTGACTCAGAAAACTGATAATGGAACAGGAGAGATCTGCTATATTTCTAGGTGATTTTTTTAAATACAGAAATTGCATTCTTTAGCTGAAGAGCAAAAATTCAAATCAGGGCATGAAAGGAGACTGACTAGAGAGAGTGGGGGAGGCAGACAATGGTATAGTGGAGAACTATGCAACCATTAAAAATGATGTTGTGAAGGAATGATAACAGCCATGAGGATGTAGTTCAATGTGAAGAGTGCCTGCCTAGCACATGGGAGGCTAGGCTGATCCTATACCACAGAAAAGATGTTCGCAATATATTAAAGCAATGAAGTAAATTAACTATACAATTTAAACTTTAAAGTTATACACTAGACAATATGTTAATATATAAACATCTAAAATTAAGAAGCATATTTAAAAACAATATATTCATCTTGCTCATATTTTTCTTAAGAAAATACGTATGTATTTACCTAGGAGCCTGTACATCAAAATGATAACAGCAACACAAACAGTATACATATGTTTTCTATTGCTGTGGTTTGACTGTGTCGTGCAGAAGCTATGTGCTGGGATAAGTCCCCAGTGGCACAGTGCTGGGAGCAGAGTGGGACCTAATGAGAGGTGCTTAGCCTCACCGCCATGAATAGATGAGTGACACCAGGAATAGATGATGAGTGACACTATGAACAGAGTGACATCAAGAATAGATGATGAGTGACGTCATGTATAGCTCACTCTCACCCTCCTGCCTACAGCCTTCCTCCCTGTGATGACACAGCACGAATGCCCTTGCCAGATACTAGTACTTTGATCTGGGTGAGCCATTCTTTTAAAAATAGAAGAATGTACATAAATAAAGATTATCTCATGAGAGTATTTATAAACAGAATTCAGTAACACCGAATTCCCCGTGAATTAATTCAGAGGACATTCTGTTTGTGTACAGAGTGTATAACAGCCCCTCTGTGTTCACCGTCGGTCTCCAGCATGAATCTGAGAAGACACATGATTATCATTTCTCTTTTAATCTATTAGATGGTGTCACTTTCTTCATGAATATGTATGGTAGGGTTAAAGGGCTGATGGGCTGAGAAAATAGATACATCAGTGAGCCTTCTGATTCTGTTAGGTGAAAATTACATTTAAAACCATCTCTTGGGCTGGGGACGTATCTCAGTGGTAGAATCCTTACTGAGCATGTGCAGAGGCCAACGTTCAATCACCAGCACTGCCCAAACAAACAAAAGCAACAAAACATCTCTCATCTCAGATCCAAGATGGGCTAAGCCGATGTGCCTGACATGGAAATACTGCTAAAATAATGGCAAAGGTAGGGAGAGGAACAGATCCATGCCGGTACTTAACAAAGGGAGGAAGGAATGTGAGGAGGCCAGGAGACATCTTGAATGGCTATTTCTGGGTGACAGAAAATGGGTAGAACCACAGGGAGAGAGAAACCATGGTGGAAAGAGTCTCAGCCAGACAGAGCAGGGCGCGAGTGCACAGAGCTGGAATGGGAAATGGGACAAAAATAAAGCTGGGTGCCGGAGTGAAGCCTGGAGCAGTGCAATAGCCATTGGGTGCATGTGGGTGTTGAGCCCTTGAAATGTCATGGGTCTGGATTCAGGTGCCCTGTGAATGTCAAATGTGCAGTAGACACCAGAACTTGAAGACTTAGTGTGAAGACACCATATAAAATGTCACTTAAGGGCCAGGGACATAGCTCAGCGGCACAGCACCTGCCTGGCAAGTACAAGGTCCTGAGTTTGATGTCCCATACAAAAAAAAAAAAAAACCTGTCAAATATCACTTAAGTTTTGTTGAAGTGAAACTGTTTTGAGTATGTTGATTAAATAAAATATTAAAATTAGTCATTAGCTTTTTTAGACATGACTCCTATAAAAATTAAGATTAAATACATGGTTTGCATTATATTTCTACTAGACAGCCCTTGTCTAAAGGAACATCCAAACAAGTTCCCCACACATAATCCACCTCCAACATAGCATAGGGTTTACCCTTTTGGGAAAACTAGAGAATGTGGACTACAAATATTTGACAATTTTCCTGGGAATGACTTGATGTTCCTATTTTATTCTATATGTTGGCATATTCTATATGTTGAGTGTGCGTGCGTTGGACCTTGCTTGTACCCTGCCCCTGTACTGAAGCCTGACAGGCTGTATATACTTCACCAACAGATACAGGACTTTTATCAAGAAGTCTCTTAAAAGCTGAATGTGGTGGTACATATTCGCAGTCCCAGTCACTGGGGAGGCTGAGGCAGGAAGATTGCCAATTTGAGGTCAGCCTGGCCAACTGAGCAAGATACTATCTTAAAATAAAATTTAAAGAGAGAGAGAGAGAGAGAGAGAGAGAGAGAGAGACAGAGAGAGAGAGAGAAAGTGAAAAAATAAAGGGAGAGAGAGTGAAAGAAAGAAAGAGAAAGAAAAAGAAAGGGAGAGAAAAAGAAAAAGCAAGCAAGAAAGAAAGAAAGAAAGGAAAAAAAGAACTGGGAATGTAGCTCAGTGGTAGAATTTTTGTCTAGATGGTGTGAGGCCCTGGGTTCAATCCCTAGTACTTTAAGAAAAATCCCTTAAGGAAACAAATGTATACTTCTCCCTGTGTTATTTAACCTAGTCTTACATTTTTAAATATGACTGGACAACCAAGGATCATCTGCTCTATGAAAAAAAAAGACTGCACAAAAAAAAGGACAAACTAGGTATGGTGGCACATTTCCTTAATCCCTGCACTCTAGGACACTGCAACCATATGGGAGGCTGAGCCAAAAAGATTGCAAGTTTGAGCTCAGTCTGGGCAATTTAGTGACTTGGCAAGAATTTGTCTCAAAATTTAAAAAAAGACTGAAGATATAGCTCAGTGTGAAGGCCTAGGTGTAAATCCCAGTATGGAAAGAAGGAAGGATGGAAGGGTAGAAGGAAGGGAGGGAGGACAAACTGAAATAAATAGACCATTAATCCTGAAACAAATTGTTGCAGTTTGCATCTAGATGCCCCCTCCCTCCCACAAAGCCTCATGCATTCATAGGTGGGCTTTTCAGAGGTGGCTGGATCTAGAGTGTGTGATGCTGGGATCAAGGATGTGATACTGGGATTGATTCATGGTGCCGTGCTAGGATTAAGCCTGTTCCACTCTGAGTGTGGGTGCTACTCACCCTAAGGGTGGGTAGCCTGGGTAGGATATAAGGGACAGGATGAAGGTCTCCGTTTGTCACTTGTCACTGCCTGCTGCTTGCTTCCTCTCTACTTCACTGCTTACTGCCTTCTGCCTGCCATGAACAATTTCTCCTTTGTGCTGCCCCTCAGCCATGCCGCCCTGCCTTGGAGCCAGCCAACTATGATCTGAAACCTCCACAAACTGTAAGCCAAAATAAGCCTCTCCTCCTTTAATGTGTAGGTGTTGGGTATTTTGTCTCAGCAACAAGTAAAGTAACTAAGACAGAATTAGAACTAATTTATTTTTGAAATTATTCTTGAAAATACTCAAGAACATATAGCATCCATAAAACCAGAGCAGACTAGAACTAAGGAAAGTGTTCTTGAAAATTAAGATACGTTCGTGGAAATGAAAAACAATTTGGAAAAATTGCAAGGAAAAATAATAGAGAAGAGTTCACCTGGAAGATCAAACATTTGACAAATAAGAAAATGAGAAAGAAAAAAGTGGAAAAATAGGAGGATATAATGAAATAGCCAATGAAGATTTCACAAAATTGAAAAAGGAAGCAAAACCTCCTTAAATTGGAAATGCAAATGGAACAACTATAAAAATGTCCATACATCTTTGTGAAATTTTGGAATACAAAGTATAAAGGGAAAATCCTAAAAGTTTTGGAGAGAATCAACAGGTAACTTATCCAGGAGCTTCTGGTTAGCATCATACTTGGCATTATCAACAATGGCTGGCAAAAGACAATGTCCTTCCTTTAGGAGAAGTATTTAAGTGTGATGTGTTATGTTATCTATAAGTTGTCTTCTAGTGGTTGAGAAATAAATATGGTGCCAGGCATGGTGGCGCATGTCTTAACCCCAGCACTAGGTAGGCTGAGGCAAGAGGATCATCGCAAATTTGAGATCAGCCTGGGCTACAAAGTGAGCTCAAGGCCAGCTCGAACCACATGATGAGACCCTGTCTCAAAAAGAGAAGAAAAACAAAACAAAATAACAGTAAAGATATTATAATTACTATCTGCTGTTTTCAAGTTTTAAAAATGATCTTTAAATAAAGTATGAAAGGTCAAATTATAGTACCAAAAGGGGATGTAAAAATTCTAACAATACCATCAATAACAAAGTACTGGTAATGTGATGTTACTTATGGTGCTGGTTTCTCAGTTATTAATATTACTCTCTTTTCTTGTCTGTTTGCTAAAGTAGTTCCAGAGTAAAGAAAATATGGATGGGTATGGTGGCTCATGTTCATAATCCCAGCACTTTGTAAGGCTGAGACAGGAGGCTCACAAGTTCAAGCCCAGCCTGGACAATTTAGTGATTTAGTGAGATACTGTCTCAATATAAAACAGGAGTGGGGATATAGTTTAGTGTGAAGGCTCCCGGTTCATTCAATTCACAGTACCAAAGAAAAAAAGATAATTGTTTAGCTGACCAAAGCCAGAAAGAGAAATAGGAGATAGAGACACAGAGATGTTTATCACAAGTTCCCCAGAAAACAGACTCTGAGACTTGGGTGCTGCAGGCTTTTGGAGATGCTTCTCAGAACCACTTGTGAGGGTTGAAGAGGCAGGACCAGTCGGGCCTGTGCTATACACACAGAAGGCCCCAGCCAATGCCACAGGCAGCTTGGGAGGAGCTAGGTGGCCCCTTAAAGCTGCCCCTCCCAGCTAAGGGCTCATTGGGTTTGTAATACACAGCCCAGGCTGACAACCGCGGAAGTGGGCTGGCCTGGGGGAGGAGGCTTACTCTCGGGCCAGGCATTGCCCGCGCTGTTCGCTGCCAGCACTTCCGGCAGGGGAAGGAAGGCCGCTGTCCTGGAAGGGATTGGACTGCACTCCGCAGCATCCACCGCAAGGGGGAAGGAGATGGACTGCGGAGGCTCTCCGACTCACACTGTGTGCGCAGGACACACTCTACACAGTCACAGACCGAGAAATAGATTTTTAGTATCTCATTTGAAGTCACAATGATTCCAATAGACACTAAACATAAAAATCTAAATAAAAAATTGAGAAGAGGAAGTTAAAATGAGTCAAATTCTTCAGTATTCAAAATAGTGCGGGAAGCCGGGCGTGGTGGCGCACGCCTTTAATCCCAGCACTCCTCGGGAGGCTGAGGTAGGAGAAGCGTTGTGAGTTCGAGGCCGGCTTGGGCTACAACGCGAGCGCAAGGCCGGCCTGAGCTACATAGTGCGACCCTGCCTCAAAAAACTAGGGCCGGGAGTTTGGCTCAGCGGCTTAAGCGCCTGCCCTGGCAGGCGTGAGGTTGTGAGTTCAATCCCCGGTGCCGCAAAAAAAAAAAAAAAAAAAAAAAAAATAGTGTGGGAGTCTTTTTAAAATTTTTGCTTTGGTTTGGTTTGGGTTTTTTTGAAACAGTGTCTCACTATATAGTGCAGGCTGGCCTTAAAGTCACTATTTGCCTAGGCTGTCCTCAAACTCATGGCTGTCCTCCTGCCTCAGCCTCCTGAGTGCTGGGATTACAGGCATGTGTCACCATGCCCAGCTCTCTTTTTAAAATTTGCATGTAGACTGAGAAAGAGAAGTATAAGCATATATTAGGATTTTTCCCTAGGTGTGGTGGTGCACACCTCTAAGCCTAGCTACTCAGAAGGCTGAGGTAGGAAGATTGAAAGTTCGAGTCCTGCTTAGGCAATTTGATGAGACTGTCTAAAAATAAATTTCAGAGAAGAGGACTGGGGCTATTGTTCAGTGGTATAGTACCCCTGGATTTGACCATCAGTATGGCAAAAAGCAAACATAAACACATATATTAGAAGTTAGACTATAGCTGTGAGAAGAATAAAATCCAGATATCACTTAAAACAACATTTATCTCTAGCAAGTGAGTCTAGGGACGGGCCTGGAGGTGAAGAAAACTTTTACTTTTTCTTTATCCTTTTGTACCTGTGACTTTCTTACCATGTATAACAGAGGAACCATGTCTCATCAAGCACAATGACAGCAACAAAAGGGCTCCAGCTTAGGATCACATGGAAAGTTTTCCCTTCTACCCCCTTGCAACAGATAGAGTAAATGGGTTCTATCTGACCTGGCCCAACCACTCCCCATCAAAAAGTACTGCCATAGAAGCGTAAAATGACCAGACTTAGAAGGTACTTGCTTTTGTTCTCGTGGATTTGTTAGTTTGTTGGTTGGTTGGTTGGTTTGAGACAAGGTCTTGCTTTGTAGTCCAGGCTGGGCTTGCATTCACTATGTATCCTAGTCTTGCCTAGAACTTTCAATCCTCTTGCTTCAGGCTCCCAAGTGCTGCCCTTGCAGGCAGCTGCCACCATGCCTGATTTACATTTTTTAAATTTTATTTTAAAATAAAAACTAAGGCTGGGTATGGTGGTACATGCCTGTAATCTCAGCATTTGGGAGGCTGAGGCATGAGGATCACTGAGTTCAAGGCCAGCCTGCACTATATGGCAAGACCTTGTCTCAAACAAAACAAAACAAAAATTAAAGCTAAAACCTTTTAACCTATATTTTTATTATTTTATTTTACTTAAGTCTTGAGTAACCAGGCCTGTAGTTTTGAGTGAATATGGGAAGACTACCCTTTTTGTGAGTTCTCACTCTGTGTTAGTCCTGGCTTGGTTAGCTGAATGCTTCTGGCCTCTGCAGCAGGTAGAGCAGTGGCTTCTGGAGCTGGAGCTCCCCATGCTCCCCAGCTCTGAGGTGACCTGAGATCCTGCGGAAACCATAAAGCCTGGGTCCTAGCCACCAAGTGGGACAGGTAAGAGTAGCACACATGGGTTTCTTGGGAGAGGGAAATGAGTGGAGGACGACAGTAAAGAGCTCAGGCCACGCACGTGCTCACTGCTCCACGGCAGGTCTTGGTGTCCTGCTGCTAGTTGTCACAGCTGCTCCTGGGTTTCTCTGAAAACCCAAGGAGGTGCCATCTGCAGGCCTCTCGAGGTATTTATTCCCTCCCGGAGAAGCTCAGCCCTGCAGAATAGGTAAGGTCCAAGGGACTCAAGCAAGCAACCCCCAACCTTGGGCCCAGACAAGCGAGCACCACACACCCAGCTCTCAGCTACCTCAGTGGCACTCAGCCCAAGCCCCACAAGTTCCAGTGATGTGACCCAAGGGCCCAGGACCCCTGCACAGTGTGAGGCCTCAGCCATCCGCTGGCCCAGAGGTCCCGGTTTCAAACCAAGCTTGACCATCTCCTGCTGGGCTCAGTGTCCAGGACCGATCACCCAGACGGAACGTGAGCTTGCTGCACCCAGAGGGTCAACAGGAAGACAGCAGCCTCAGGGACTGTGCTTTCTGTTACAGCCCTCAGACCTGAAAGGTCCAAGTTCCAGTTAACTAACAGAACCCAAAGACATGTGGTCTTGCTGGTGCCATTCAGACGGGATCCCTGGGCACAGGGCTTCTGGAAGCCTCGGCGCAGGCAGCACCCAGCCTGGGCCCACTGCTGAGGTTTCTCGGTCTGAATCAGCGGCACAGAGGCCTCCAGTGGAGGCTGCGACAGCTCAAGCCACAGCTGCACATCTGGCTGCCTCTGAGGAGAGGCGACGGTGCCCCACTCACTCTGGTGGCTCCTGATCTCCTCTGTAGATTGGTTCCCTCATATGTGCTGTGGGGAGTGGAGAATAGCTTAGGATATCTGTGTAGATTTATTTTTATCCACAAAAAGAGAAATGACGAGAAGAAAATTAAGTTGTGACCATATTCAACATCTTGGTACAAGAGCAAATATCTATTTTCACATATATACTGTCTTGTAAACAGTTATAAACAGGCTCTATATTTACATTATAATATGCAGTTTTTTTCTGCACACTCCGTAAAGTTTCTCAGATGGAGTTAGTGAAGACTGTACCTCTGCAGAACATAGCTCACCCCTCTGAAACGATCACCCTCCTCGCTTCCCTCCCTTCCTTCCTTATTTCCTTCTTTTTTTTTTTTTTTTTTTTTTTTGGTGCTGACCATTGAACCCAGGGCCTTCTCACTGAGCTACATCGCCAGTCTTTTTTATTTTTTAGGACCAGGTCTCACTGAACCAATAAGCTCCCCAGGCTTAGCAGAAGCCTTGGGCTTGTGGTGCTCCTGCCTCAGTGGGCCCACAGGTGTGCGCCACCACTCCGGGCTTCTGGCAAGCTTTCCAGCCAGAGCCAGGGACCTCATGCTCTAGCTGCGTTGGCCCCCACTATTCTGGTTCTTAGCTCTTCTGCTCTGCTGTCCCTTCTGCCCTGCTCAGCCTTGACACTACCGTGCAGTAGCCATCTCCACTAGGAAGCAGTTGGTGGCAACCAGGTCGAATGTTCTTGGGGGGTCACCACTGCTTGGCATCCCTCATCACAGCATTTGTGTCTCACTGCCATGACGCTCTAGCCTCACTCAATAACCACAAATGTCTCCTTTGGCTCTGTTGCCCGGTACCAATGCCTGTGGCTACAGTGACCACTGGGGTTTCTTCTCTCCCTCTCAGTGCCTTGAAGACTGGTGACCAAAAGTTGTTGCCTGAAAGAATTACCCTCTTCCGCAGAGTCCCATCCCTTCTGGAGCTAGGTCTCCTCTCCAGTCAGAGAAGAAAGTTGCCCAGCAGCAACGTGCCCCGCTTCCAGCGACTGTGGTTCCTCAGCACAGCACGGCCAAGGACTTCCCCTGGTGGCTCTGTCAGAGGCCGGGGTGAGCGAGCTCCTTCTGCAGAAACTCGATAACATCAGAGCAGCGAGGGTTCCAGGCAGCAGACTGCCCTTCCCGTGTGACTGGAGGAGAGGCCTTCAAAAGAAGAAAGGCTCCTCCACAAGGCCTCCCCAGCACGGGCGCGGTTGACTCCTCATCACCACTGCCTTCTGCACAGGCCTCGTCCCTCCACTCCCTGCGTACTCCCCCTGCCCCTACCTCCAAAGGTGCTCCTCACCTGAGCCTGTCTCACCTGAGTCAAACCGGGAGAGGCACCTGAAAAGCGCCTCAGGCTCCAGATGCCCAACCTGGAGAGAGACTATGGTGACTCCGGTTTGAGCCAGAGGTCCAGGTGTGGGCCACTCGGTCACTCACAGGGGAAGGGGCTGCTCTTCCAAACATGGCTGTCGGGGCCTATCTCTATGGAGGCCGCTGGAGAGTTCTTGAAGACCGGGAGATTGTGGCCAAGCGCTGCTCTCCAAAGTGAAGTCCATAAGGAAACAGAACAGAAGTAGGAGCTGAGTTTCTATTCAGAGTTTTGTGCTTTAACAAATGTTTTAAGACTAAGGAGTCAGAGCCTGGTGGGGTGGTGCACACCTGTAATCCCAGCACTGAGGCAGGAGGATCAATGTGAGTTTGAGGCCAGCACGGGCTACATAGTGAGTTGAAGGCCAACCTGAACTACATAGTGAGACCCTGTCTCAAAGTAAATCAATGCACACATATATACATACATACACACACACATACAAACCTAAGGAGTCAGGTTAGGTGTGGTGGGGCACACCTGTAATCCTAGCTACTCAGAGGCTGAGGCAGGAGAATCGTAAAGTGGACCCCAGCCTGGGCAACTTTGTGAAACCCTGTTTCAAACTAAAAAGGCCTGGGGATAGCTCAGTGGTAGAGCATTTGCCTAGCATGCTTGAGGCTCTCCGTGTAGAATCCAGAACAAAGCCCAGGAGTCTGTTCCCTAGAAGGATGTGGAGGAGTGCGACTCCTTCAGGGCCCTGGCAGTCCCTGGGCGTCACTGAGAACTATGAAATGGGGAAAAGCATGGAGAAAATGTGCTCCCTCTCTTCAGAGAGCTCACAGTTAGTTGGGAAAGTCACAAAGAAGCGTAAAATAACATTAGGAAGCCAAGTCATTCATGTTCCATCCATCCCGCAAGGGCGGAGCGCATTCCTCTGCTTCCTCCGGGAAGTCTCCCCTCACCACACCTGATTTGGTGTAGACAGGGACAAAAGTGGTGCGATAGAGTGGACTAGAATCTAAGAATCATCATCAGAGCCCTGGTCCTGGCCCTGCTGCTGTTGGACCTTGAGGATGCCCTTAGTCCAGCCTCAGTGACCTCTGCTATTGGTTGAGGATGCTTGAACTACTGTGGGGGAAGTCTCTTCTTAAAACGTTCATCTCTGGAAGATTTTATCTCTAGCTACTTGGAACTTTTTTAGAATGGAAATCGAGGCTGTACAAAACAGTTCCTTTTCAGCTTGTCCTACTGTGTATTGGTTTGAGGTGAAAAACACAATGTAATAGACTGGTAAGAAACTTGGGCTCCAGGGATCAACTTCTCTGCACGCTGCAGCATCTTCCCGCTGGTGGAATGATCTAGAGCACGTTGGCTGGCTTCTTCTGGTGGCACCACGGCTTTGCAAAACAGAAGACCTCCCAGCACCAGTGGTTTTGCACATCTGGGAGCTCATCAGCTCTGCACGGCCACATAACATCTGTGTTTTCTTCTTAGCTCCATCTGGGATCTTGACCGACATGATGGAGCAAATTTCTGCAACTCTGGAAAATTTAAGCCGGAGGCTTCTGTAGCTGGTGCAGGAATAGTTGCCAAGCTTGGAATTATCCTATTAAATAAATCCCACCAATGATATCGTGTGACCTTTTGGACTCCTGTGGGACTGGAAATATGCCAAGTCCCATTACACTAATGTCTGAAGGGAAATGAGCAGAGGTCCTAAGCATTTTCAAATATTTTGATACCTAACAGAAGAGGAGGAAAAAGAAGAGAAGAAGGCAATGAGAAGAGAAAGAGGAAAGGCAAAAGGGTGAGACAGGTGGCATGGAACAAGAAGGAAATGGCACTGAAATTTGACACAAAGAAAATAAATAAATCAATTCTAAGCCCCCAGGACTGGGCAGTGACAAGCCCAGTACTGCTGCAACCTCAGTACCCAGAGCTTTGCATACTGATGAGGCTGCTTCTTTCTGTGCCTACAGATAAAAATCTCAAGACGTCAAATGTCAGCAGTTGGAGGGGCCTTGAAGCTCCTCAGAACCGTATGAAAGGAGGTTTTTACACCGAAAACAGGACCATCTGTTATGTCCATTTATGCACAGACTGCATTTGAAATTGCTTTAACCGATGACTCCCTGCCTTCGTTCAGTTTCTAATGGAACACCAAACCGATCGGTCATTTACAAAAGAAAGAAGTTTAGCTCATGTACTGGAGGCTGGGAGCCCAAGATCTCTGCATCTGGTGAGGACATTGTGCTATGTGTAGAAAAAAAAAAAGGGCAAATAGGTACGCAGAGAAGAGACCAGACAGGAGGATGGCCTTGCTTCATCAACATCCACTCTGCAGGTTACTCATCTACCCCAGAGAGAGTAAGAATCCATTCATTCTGGGCAGAATCAACCCAGACCCGAGACAGCAGTGTTAATGTCCCCACTATCTCTTAATGGCCCCACCTTCCAGCACCACCATCATGGCAACCAAATTTTGCCATGAGTTTTAAGGTGACAGACTGTATTCAAACCATAGCTCCTCACCAGCGGAAGGGGTGAGGGATTTAGAATCAAGTAGCCTGAATTGGATTGCACAACTCTATTTCCTATCAACCCTGTAATTTTGGGTAAATTACTTTATATTTCAGTTTTCTTACTTGAAAAATGAGAGTGTTACCAGTAACTATATAGGGGAGTTTATGCCTGGGGCTACACTTGGTGAATGGCAGTCACTGCCATTATCATTAAGATCCTAGGTGACATCACGTGAACCTATGTATGTCCACACCATGGTTGTTGTCTGCCTTTGCAGTAATGCCCAGTGCAGTACTGGGCACACAGTGTTCCCTGAATTGAACTGATGAAGCCTGGACCAGACTACTGCCCCTCTGAGGCCCGTTATTGAGAGTGTGAGACCAAGAGGATCACGGTATGTGACAAGTCTTGGGGCAAATGTCCAGCGATCACCACCACTCCATTCCCTCCCAAGAGACAAGAATAACTTGACTCCTTGATTATCCATTTTGCAGATTTTAGTTCACTGACCATAGAACTGGTTAATCTCAGTTGTGTCAATTTGATCATTTTGGGAGCTGTGTAGGGGATTAGTAAAGCACACTTCTGGGTGTGTCTGGTTGGGTCATGGAGATGTGACCTTGGGTACTATGTATGGTTCCTGGCCCTATCTTCTCTGGCACTGCTTCCCTGCTCTGCTTGCTGATTGCCATGAACCAAATAGCATTGGTCTGTAACATTCCTCCACCATCATATTCCTGCCTTGGGACCAGCTGACCATGAACTGAATCCTCTGAAGCTGTTAACCAAATAAACCTTTTCCTCCTTTAAATTGTGTGTGGTGGTTATTTGGTCCCAGCAACAGAAAAGTAGCCTAATACAGAGGCTCACCAAAGCCACACTTTAAAACAGAAGGAGCTGCCAGGCACCCATATTCTAGCCCAGCTCCCAGTTATGCAGAAATGTAGCAAATAGTAATTCCCTAACACCACAGTATGAAAAGACAGGGTTCAGCATTTCCATTCACTGGTGCCAAGGTCTGAAAGTCACACATCCAGGGCACATAGTCAGTGGACAGCTGAGCGGAGATTCCCAGTGACCCTCTAGTGGTCATTCCCAGAAGTGATAGGGTGGTTGAATCTTCTCATCCTTGAAGAAAGTTGATATCGATGACCTGTTACCATCCACTGAAATAAAAAAAAAAAAGCCTCAGCTGTAATAAGAGCACTATGTTCTATCATTCCCAATAAAAACTCAAGAAAAAAATGCAAGTGAATAGGATCCCCACCCCCCACCATGAGGAATGAAACACATACACACTTGCTGGTGTAAATCTTTGGAAGATAATCATAGAAGTGATTTCACTGTAACCAGATTTTCTTTCTTTCTTTCTTTCTTTCTTTCTTTCTTTCTTTCTTTCTTTCTTTCTTTCTTTCTTTCTTTCTTTCTGAGGAAGGATCTGGCTGTGCAGTTCAGGCTAGACTTGAGCTCACTTTGTAGCCCAGGTTGGTTTCAAACTTGCAATGACCCTCCTGCCTCAGGCTCCCAAGTGCTGGGATTATAGGTGTACACCACCACGCCCGGCTCAGATTTCTTTTAAAATAAGTACCTCCAGTTTTTCTTTATTGCAAATATATCTAATAATGGGAGAGAGGTACTTCCCAAAATTCTCATCATAGGTACCACTTACTGAGAACCTGCTGTGCTGGGGCCATGCCAAATGCTTTATGGTCATTATTGCACATGAGGCTCACATCATTCTGTCAGGTAATGAGATCTGTTTTACAGATGAAGAAGGTGACATGGATCCAGTATCACACCAAGTTAAGAAAGAATTAATACCCAATGTATGGGTGAGCTATGATCAAATCATGATGATTGGGATAGAAGGAAACCCTGAAAAAATAAAAGTGGGATTTCCCCCCTCAGTCAACGGTTCTGGTGTTTGGGGTGGTGGATGCACGTTACTGCGGAGGACGGACAAGTTGATTTCAAACAGGTCTCTGCAGCCTTGGGGTCAGAGTAGGAAGCTGGGGCAGTGAGATTACAGACTTATCAGCATGGTGGTAAATTCCCAAGAATAAAATGCCCTCCTAGCACTTTCTCATCAGCTTTGCCAATTGCTGGGCTCGTGCAGGGAGAATTTGGGGGAAACCCCTCCTCCAGCTCAGATTGGCTTTAGTTCTTTGTAAACCTCGCTGCAAACTTGCTCTTTTGGAACCTTGGGTGTTTTTCTTCTCTTTTATGAATCAGCACAAAATGGATGTGGGTGGGCCAGAGAAGCTTCTGGAATATAAATCCAGTTGGGATCTAGCACTCCTGGGTCTATAGACTCCCCTTCCCTCAGATTCCTTGCCCCATTAGGTGACGTTGACCGGGAACTGCTTCAGCCCAGGCCCCAGGCAGCCTGCCCTCCCCACCTCCAGGAGCCTGGCTCAGAGTCAAGCCTCCCTCCCCCAACCCAAGGCCACCTGCAGGGTCCCTGAAACCTTCGTGCCTAATGGAGGAAGGAGGACGCACTGCCCTCCTCCCCAGACTCGGCTTCCCCAGGGACATCGTGAGACATGTCCTGGTTCCTTTCCATGAAGGGACCCTGCGGCAGCCAGCCTTCCACACCCCAGACTCAGCGCCCCTCCCTTCGGGTACGGAAGGTGGCACTGACATGCTGGCCCTGGTTAAAGTGCCCCATCAGGTCTGTTGTCCCTATGAAGCTGCTGTATCTGTGTCATTGGACTCGTGTCACCCAGAGGACCTCAGTGTGACAGTCTGCTTTCATGGATGAGGCGATCAGTGGAGGTGGGAACTACAGAGGGACTTTGCAAGGGGCTGGGGTTTCTTGAGCAGTCACCTCTCTGGATCAACCCCTGTCCTATTAAATCGGATTTCTCCTGTGAGGGCAGGGATGGTCACTCTGATCCTGGGCGCCACTTCCATCTCTGGGGTGGGCTGTGGCTGTGGCTGTCACTCTGCAGCCTGGATGAGCTCAGGGGGGAGGTGGGTCTGAGAGTTGCCTGGAAGCCCCCAAAGAGGCCAGGAGCCGCTTACAGCCCCCTCCCCACTCCCATCTCAGTCACAGGCCAACCAGCTACCGGGACAGCGATGGGGAGTAGGAACAAAAGGGCATGATTTTTAAAGCACTAATTGGTCCTCAAATAGAATTGGCTTATGTGGTCAAAAAGATTTACTTATTCCCAGAGCCATCCGATTTTTCAGTATCTATCATTTCATCAGCTTTTCTATTTTGTTTCCTTTTCTTTCTGGTACCTAAGCTGCATCCTCAGACCCTTTTCTATTTTTATTTTTGAGAGAGGCTCTTGCTGAATTCCTGAATTGTCTAAGTTGGGTTTGAACTTAATGATTCTCCTGCCTCAGCTTCCCACAGTGCTGGAATTATAGACATGCACCACCACACCCAGCTGATTCCTTTATTTTATATCATGTTCCCTTTGTAAGCTACTGCAAAGATCTTGGGAAGTGAACAATACATAAATTGTAAACAAATAAATGGCAGCTTCTCCTGTTACTGCTGCAGTGGTGATCCATTTCAAAGCTCAGAACTCCGCTCTGCGGGGCACGTGCAAGCAATGGGCAAGAGGAGGATTAGATTGTGGGATCCTCTTGGGGGGCCAGGTGTGGAGGCCCAGACAACCTGTGACCACACGCAGGGTCTCAGTTCCACTCTTAGAGAGCAGAAGCACTGACCTCAACCTCAGAGAGCTCTTCAGCCCGGTTCCCAGGCGCACTACCCCAGGTTCTGAAACTCCTTGCTGACCGAGCAGGGGCCTGGGAGACTCTCGACCACTTCCTCTGCCCCTCGGCCATTCACCCCAGACGGGATCACTAATAATTCTGGGGCACCTCCTGGTGCAGGCTCTGAGCAAGGGCTGGGGGCTCAGCAGTAGCGCATAGCCTGTGCCCCAGAGCACGCAGTTTATTGGGAGAGATGAGAGCAAACATTCTAATTCCAGAGAGGAAGAGCAGAGGAGGAGAACCCAGTCCAGACCTGAAGACTCAGGCTTTCTGCCCAGAGGAACTAAAACTTAAAGCAGGACAACCAGGCTGCAGGAGTTAAAGCTGGTTGCCTCTGCCACCCAAGCAAAGGGACACAGCCTATGAGCACGTTTCCCAGCCTGCCTTGCGAGGCGGTGTGACAGTGCCCGGGGCTTTAGGTCATCAGATTGTGGACCTCTGAGAAGCACCACTTGCAGCCTGGCCCAAGTTCCTGGCTCACTCACCAGGCAAATACAGAGGACCAGAGCCCCACAGGGAAGCAGAACCACAGCTGGAAGGAGTCTAGCTCCCGGATGCCCCTCAAGGAAGACATGCCTAGCAAGCAGAAGGGCTTCGTGAGTTAGGCACATATGAGTAGTGAAGTTCTGTTGGGTAAAGACATGGAGACCCCGGCTTACCAATCACAGCAACTGACATCACCCTAACTTACAACCCAGTAGGAGTCGGGGATAAAATATTTTAGAAAAAGGCATTAGTAAAAAACCAACCGAACTTTAGGAAGAAGTGGTCAACAAAATGGGGGCGAATGAACAGAGGCCCCAAATCAATGGGATCAAGTTCTAGCTCCCTATTTCCTAGCTATGTGTGTGATCACTAGAAGTCAGAGCCATCGACTGGGCACTATTGCTTCCTGACTTTACAGATGAGAAAATGGAGGCACAGAGATGTTAAGTAACCAGTGTAATAGCTGGTGGATAGTAGAGCTGGGGTTTAAACCCAGGAAGGCGTGGTTACAACTTCCGTGTTGCCGAACAGAGAGGCGGAGCGATTTGTTTCAGGCCACACAGCCTCACAGTGCCTGCATTGCATGTCCCAGCCCAGGTCCATGTGGGAATCCAGCACAGTCAGCCCCTCCCACTCCCTGAAGAGCGCCAGCCTTTGCATGGTGGCAGGTGTGCTGGTGGCTTTGGCAGCAATGACATTCAACAAAACCAAACTCCTTGAGCAACCATAAGAACACAGCAGGTGAGTGCACCCCAGATTCCCCCCAGTGAAGCCCTTTCAGCCTGTGAAATGGAGCTGTGGGCTTTGATTATTTACAAGAATGATATTTCCACAAAAGCTTTAGAAGGGAACACCCTGGAGTACCTTCGTAGAGTTTAGAAGGGTTCCCAACTTCAACAAAAAGAAAAGGAAAAATCAGAACAAAACAAAAGTGATTCTAAGAAATAGGGCCTTCAGGGGGACAACCCTAAAGTAGAAGAAATTGCCCAATTGCCGGGGAAAGTACTGAACCTGGAACTTGCTGGGGCTCCAAATAACCACCAGAGGGCAGCAAAGTCATTGATCAGGAGCAGCAGAGACTTCCGGAAGTCCTGTTTAAAGAGTGGACCCTAGACAAGAAAGGCAAAGGGGGCTTCCTCCTCCTGCCCACTCCAGGGGTATCCACAGGCCATTTAAAAAATAATGAGCTCTGCACTTGTCCTTCAGATCATGTAAGTGATGCATAATAACTGTAGGAAATTTGGCCTGTAAAAAAGTAGGTGACCCAAACCATTATAATCCACCATCAATGCAACAGCAGTTGTGAAAATGGATACAGATTTTGACATAGATCCAAATAGTCATCGTTTTTAGTTTCATGAAACTGAATTCAGTCACTGTACTCACACTGGTGGTCCACTTTAAAAACCCAACAACAGTTATACACATATATGTGACCACATATAAGTACAATATGTATTAGTTTTTGCCCAAGCGTCTCTCACTTGCCTTGCTGCGCACCCTCTTGGACCAGAGCTCACAGCATCCACAGCAAGAGGGGTTGGCACAGTGAGGGGCAGGCCGGCAGGAGCAGGATCCTCTAGGGTGGTGATGGTGAATCTTTTAGAGCTTTCCATGTTACACACAGCCCACTGCGGCACGTGTGCCATAGGTTCACCACCGCTGCTCCAGGGGCATTGGTCACTCTGCTGGGCTGCCTCATAGTCTGTGTCTCAGCTGCCTGCAGTCTTGCAGAAGGGAAGTTGTAGAGCTTTCTAGATCAAAAAATACTCCCCTGATGGAGCAGGTGCTTAGAGTTCGTTGAATTTCCTCAGAATGAGTCACACGAAGGTGTGAATGACTGGCAAGGCTTAAGGAGTTACCACTTCCTGATTCAACATGGGTACATCATCCTTTAACTCAAGACAGAGGCACGGCTAATGGGACTCAGGAAGCAGCAATGGGCAACTTCTTTGTCTGTGGGGTGGCCGCTGATTCTCAAAAAAGACCTGTCGGCACCCTTACCCTGCCACCTCTTGTTCATTGTTAAATGAGCTTCACACCTAAAAACCCACTGAAAGTGCAACGAGGCCTGAATTGAGTCTTAAACGAGACACAGGTGTTCACCAGGTGGAGGGAGGGACATCCCCCCGACCTGGATTTATAAGCCACACTTCCTTATTCACAGAAATAGTTGGGACACCGCCGTCCCCCTAACGGAATTGTCTTTGTCATGTGCTTTGGAGTGAAACCAATCTGGTTCTGGCTGTCAGCTCCGCCACGCCCTAAGTGTAGTCCTTGGGTAGGTCACATGACCCTGGGTGGCCTAGGTAGAGGCCAGGTGAATGGAGGGAGCAGTTTGGAAGTGCCAGCTGTTCAGTGCTGCCGGGTGGGGTGCAAGGAGCTAGAAGAAGACGGGGCTGGGAGGATGGGCCTGAGCGCCACCTGGGGGCGTTATGGGGGGAGGCTACTGCAGGCTCCTAAGCAAGGGTTCAGTCACCTATGATACATAATGTTAGCTGCTTTACCCATTGCACAAGAGCTTAACCAACAAAGTAGGTTTAAGGAAGTGCTCTTCGAAGTAGGCCTATGTGTCCCTGGCATCCTGTCTTCCATGGGAGCGACCCTTACTTAGCAGCTCCCAGTGGCAGCCTGGCAGGCTTCCCTCCTCCACGCTCCACCCCAGCCTTGCCCAGCAGATGATTTTAGGGGCACGAGCCCCACCTTCTTAGTGGACTCACAGTCACAGTCATGGCACAGATGCTGTTTCTTAACCAGCCTAGCCATGCTGTGGTCAGTGGGGTGCAGAGGGAGAGGACAGAGGAGGAAAAGAATGAGTGGGGGACACCTGGGCTCTGAGCACAGGGGTGATGTTGAGAGGTGAGAGCTCCCATAGATAGGGCACCTGGACCCTTGCTCTCCAAGGACCGTCACGGAGTTACAGTACCTGCTCTTGGCATCACTGCGGCAGCCCTGTCATTCTGCCCCCACACTCCAGCTGCAAGGCAGTGGGACAGAAATGGAAGAGCTTGGGCTGTGGGCCACACAGAGCTGGGTCTGAGCCCAGCCTTTGCTCCAGCAGGTTTGGCACTGCAGCAAGCAGCATCAACTCTCTGACTTCAGTTTCTTTGCCTGCTAAGTGAAAAAAAAAATCATCTCATTATGTTCTGGAGAGAATTAAATGAGATATGCACATTCAGTACATAATAAAATAGAATTATTATGTGTTCTTTCCTATCTCTCCTGCTGGATGGAAAGCTCCTGGGAAGACCCGCATGGTGCCACAGGCAATCATCTTCCTGTAACAAGCAAGGTGGAACAGATCACTAGGCCCAGTAGGCACAGTGCTTAGAGCCTGTGGAACTTTCAGGAGCCCATGAAAATGTTTTCGTTTATTTTAAAATTAGAAAAAAGAAACATGACCCGATCAATTGTGTGTATCTTTACATCAGTGCAATTGTAAAACTATTCATTTTTTAATGAATGAAGGGGTCCACCAGGGTAAAGGGCTAAAGAGAAAGGCACCGTGGGGGTCTGCAGTGAGCCCAGAAGAGCTGTAACAGGAACTGTTTAGGGTGAGTGCCCATCTCTTAAACGCAGGGGGAAAGAATTCAACGGAAAGCAGACCAAGAACATCAAAGAAAGCGATTAGGCAACATCCTCATTTGAGTGATGCACGTGAAAGAAAGAAAGGGGTGAGCATGCAGGGCATAAATGTACAAAGATGTTCACTGTGGCCACTTTTCACTACAGTGAGGCAAAAAGGAATAACCTGAATGCCTATCGTGATAGTTAATTTTATGTGTGAACTTGATCGGATCATGGGAGCCCACATTAAACATGGTTCCTGGGTTTGCTTTATTTTTCCATTATTTACTGATGACAAATACTCCACATTCATGATTCTCTCCAGTCAGAAGTTCTTGGAGAGGACACTGTCAGCCTTAGGCAATCAGAGATTGGAGTCAGTTGGCTCGCCCATCCTGGGAATGACCCTGCAGATACTGTAGGTTTTAAACTGGCCATTAAACCTACTGTGACTATGTCAGCTGGGGTGACATTTATCTGGATGGACACATGATCCTCAGCATCAAGGATGTGGCTATCGCTGGAGCATTTCTGCTGCACATGCAGGTTTGAACTCGCTGGCCACAGCAAGAGCAGAGAGAGAGAGAAGCACGAGAGCCTGAGTGAGTGAGAGAGACAGAGAGCCTGCAAGAGAGGGAGACGGACAGAGAGAGACAGAGACAGAGATAGAGACTGAGACAGAGACAGAGATTAGCATTTGAATTAGGGGAATGAGTAAACCAGTTGTTCCTCCCAATGTAAGTAGACATCCGCCAATCCACTGAGGGCCTGGAAACAAAAGGTGTAGGAAAGAGGAATCCATTCCTTTCCCCCTTGCCTCACTGGAGGAGCTGGGACAACGCCTTTCATCCTGTTCTCTTGGACTGGGGTTTGCACCACTGGTTCCCCTCATTCCTGTGCCTTTCGACTTGGGCTGGTTAGACCACCAGCTCTCCTGCAAGTCCAGCTTTCAGATGCTGGATTGCGGGACTTCTCAGCCTCCACATTCACATAAGCTGATTCCTTACATTATGTCAACCCCCTCTCCATATGTGTGTGAGTGTATACACACATATATATTTATATATGAGTATACATACATATTGGTCTGCATAGGTACACAGTGATACATGTATCCACACACTTCTTAGTGGTTTTGTTTCTCTGGAGAGCCCTGACTGGTTCACCCAGCAATGTGGGGCCAGGTAGAAAAAGGATGGTTTATACACTGCACGGTGTGCTGGGAGGGCTAGGCCAGCACTCAGCACTGCTCAAGGCATTAAGTGTCCTGATTAATAGTGCTGCTTTGTAACAGCAGGCTTGAGGGGCTTCCGCAGTGTTTATTTTTATTTTCACTTTGCTCAGCCTTGTTTGTTGATAACAGTGAGACTGATGATTTGTGCCTGGTTTAGGTGAGACTCCAGGAGGTCTCTGCTGATGGCTCTGGCAATACACCAAGAAATACGTACACATGAACGGTGGACACAAGAAACCCTGGCAGAGGCTCCATTTTGAGCTTCCTAGTTCTCAGATGCTCTGCGATCTGGAGGAGAAGGGTTTCTGCCATGGTCTTTGCTGCAGGGAAGCAACTGGAGCTTGCACCTGGCGTCTCCGGACCCTTGCTGGCTTGAGTGCAGTTGCTGTGTTAATGAGTGCTTTTCCTTCAATAAGCAGTAGGTCTGTAAGCATTGTCAGTTTGGATCAAACCCTATGGAACGACCACTGCTAGTACACAGAGGATGTAAGCAGTCATGTTGCTCAAGAAAGCATGGATGGAGGTCCATGGCATCAATGAAACATCAAGTTGCAGACTAATATGTAAAACATGGTTCCATTTATTTCTTTTAAATATGTGATGCTATATACACATGCACATCTAGATATATTTGTAGAAAATAAGGGGAAAATAAGGAAGTGTGAATACCACATTGTAAATGACAGTTCCCTTCTGGAGGGTACAAGGAGCAGAGTAATGGAATGGGATGGAATGTCTACTGCTGTGGTTTGAATGGTTATGTCTCCTCCCAAATTCATGCTGAAACTGAATCCCCAGTGCAACCTTAGCAAGAGGTGAAGCTTTTAGGAGGTGATTGTCTCAAGGGCTTTGCCCTCAAGAATGAGATAAGGTGCCTTATAAAAGGGTTTCATGGGAGAAGTTCACCCCTCTGTCCCTTCCACACATGAGGACGCAGTGTTCCTCCCCTCTAGAACATAGAGCCACAAGGTTCCATCACAGACATGAAAGCCAGATTTTCACCAGACACTAAAACTGCCCATACCTTGAGCTTGAATGCTCTGCTCCAGAACTATGAGAAATAAATGTATGTTTTTTTTATAAATTACCCAGGCTTAGCTGGGGGTGATGGCTCGCACCTATAATCTCAGCCACCCAGGAGCCTGAGGCAGGAGGATCACCAGGCGTTCGAGGCCAGTCTGGGCTACATAAGCAAGTTTAAGGCCAGTCTGAACTACATAGCAAGACCCTGTCTCAAAAAAACAAAAACAAACAAACAAAAGAATTACCCAGGCTGTGGGATTTCTTTTTTGCAGCAACATAAGTGGACTAAGGCATAAATAGGTCCCAGGGACATGGAGGTTTGTTTTAACAAATACTTAAAAATACAGAAGTAGCTTTGGAACTGGATAAAGGGTAGAGGCTGGAACAGTTTTGAAATGCATACTGGAAAAGTCTGTATTGGCATGAACAGAGCATTGAGAATGACTCTGGTTAGGACTCCGAAGAAGAGGAAAACTGCAGAGAAAGCCTCAGTCCCAGGGATTATCTAAGTGTCCACCCGATGAATGATGGTAGAAATCTACATTACCAGACCCAACTCTGCTCTCCACTCATAAGCCAGTGTTCAGGGGCTGAGAGTTGGTACGAAGGAAATCAAGTTTATTCAAAGGCCAGTTCCTTTGCCTATGTTCCTGGGGGACTCAAGTGCACAAAGGGGAGGGGAAGGAGGTACAGATGAAAACAGCAGGTGAGAAGACAATGGACTGAGCAGCGTTTTGTCATCCAGGACCTGTGCCACAGTTTTCTTAGGCCGGGACATTGTAACCCACCTTGGTCTCCTGGGGCTATTGCGTCTAATACCTAAAGACAAACACATACTTTTCTGCAACTTAAGCATCACCTCACACATTTTGATATAATCTGAAGGCTACCAGATAGTCTTCAAATCCAAAGAAATTATTTAGCAGTTCACATCTTACTCATCCAGGTGTGGCTTCCCTTTAGAATTCAGAATTCCACAAGGATCACTGGGTGTTTGAGGCCAGCCCAGGGTACATGGCTGAGTTCAAGGCCAGTCTCCTGAGCTACAAAGCCAGACCCTGTCTCAAAATAAATAAAAGAATTGAGAATGCCAGACAATAGGAGGGGAAGTAACTCTTCAAAGGACAACTCATAAAGAATTGGCCACTACTCCATGTGGACAGCAAAGGCCATTCTGATGCACATCCTCTTGGACACTGAAAGACCATCCTTGTTAGAAAGTGGCAAAACCTCGGCTGAACTATGCCCATGTTCTACTGCTTTGTAGCAAACATACTTAAAGAGTAATGAACTGGGATATTTAGTGCAAGAAATATAAGCAAAGTATTCAGGGGTTCCACTTGGCTTTTCTTAGCTGCTTGTGGTAAAATTCAGGGGCCAGTTTTGAAGAAGACACTTTCCATGGACATGGCGAGGAGGGTGGCTTCAGGGGACTCTAATGCCACCACTCACCTGACAAAAGATGGAGTTTAGGCGATAAGATCAGCAGTGGGACAGCTATAAATATTTCACTTGCTCGCCCACTGTTCACGGCCTGCTGTGTGGCCTTGTTCTTAACAAACCATGGATGTATAGTGTCTGTGACCCAGGGTTGGAGATCCCTGCTTTAAGGGCAGAAGTTACAATTGAAAGGGAAGCAGAGAGCCAGGTGTCGTGTGTACCTGTAATCCCGGCCCTTGGGAGGCTGAAGCAGGAAGAGCACTACAAGTTCAAGGCCAGCCTGGGCTACACAGTGAGTTCAAGGGCAGGCAGCCAGAACTACATAGTGAAACCCTATCTCAAAAAAAGAAAGTAGGAGGAAGACACAAAAATTTCTGGGTTGCCTTTATCCAAATTTTAAAGGATACCTTAGCAGGTGAAAATTGAACAAGGAATGGGGCCACCATAGACAGCCACGGCAGGGCAGTGTCTACAGGAGCCATGGGGACAGGGCTGTCCCAGTGTTCCTGGAACTGTAAAACAACCATAGTGTAATCATGGCCTTGGGGATCCGTAGGCAGGCAACTCCAACTGTGGAGAGGTATCCACTTATTTTATGAGATTTAAATAGAGAGAAAGATGAGGGCCAGGGGCTTAATTCAGTGGTACTGCACTTTCCTATCACATGTCCGTGAGACCCTGGTTTGAACCCCAGCACTGCAAGGAAAAAGAAATGTACTCATAAATCTCTTGAAAATGAATATTTTAATATTAATCTATGGTTATTTTTGGAGCAGTTTTAGGTTTGTAGAAAAATGTGAGCAGAAATTACAGAGACTGTCTACACCCTCTCTCTGTCCATTCTCCAGCCCCTCATCTCCTCCCTGACAGTTTCTCCTACTGTAACATCTCGCACTAGTGTGGTACATTGATTACCCTCGAGGAGCCAAGATGATACATCATTGCTAACAAAATTCCATAGTGTAAATTACGATTTACTCTACAGTTGCACAGTTCTATGGCTTTTGACAAACGCATAATGTCATGCAGCCACCATTCCAACATCATTCAGAATCACTTCACGACTCTAGTATTGTGCTGTGCTCCATCTATTCATGCCCCTCCACACTTCTTTGAGTCCCTGGCATCCACTAATCTTTTTATTCTTTTATACTGTTATGGTTTGTGTTTGGATGGCCTTCCCAAGCCTCATGCAGTCATGGAGGTAGCTGAATCTAGCGTTTGTGATTGGTTCTTTGTCTAGCGCTGGGATTGGTGGTGTGAGTGCTGCTCCCGCCCAGGGCCAGGGAGCTGGCATGCAATATAAAGGAGAAAAGGAGGCGTGCCTGCTGCTTTTTACCCTGTTGGCTCTTACTGCTTGCAGCTACTGCCTTGGAGCCAGCTGAGTATGGACTGAGACCTCCAAAAGCTGTAAGCTAAATAAATCTATCTTTCCCTAATTTTGGGTGTCAGGTATTTTGTTTCAGCAATGAGGGAAAAGTAACCAAGACACATACTTTTGCCTTTGCAATAATGTTAAATGGTTGGACTCATATACAGTATGTGGCTTTTCCAAAGTGGTTTCTTTCATTTAGCAATATGCAGTTAAATTTCCTCCGTTATTTTTAATGGGTTGATAGCTCTATGTTTTGTTTTGTTTTGTCAGTGCTGGGGCCTTTCACACGCTATCAAGGGCTCTGTCACCAAGCTGTATGCCTGGTCCTTCATTTCTTTTTATTGCTAAATAATATTCCCTTGTATGAATTTACCAGATTGTTTATCCATGATGAAGAACATCTTGGTTTCTTCCCACTTCGGGCAAGTTATGAACAGAGTTGCTATGAGCTTTTGTGTGGACATAAATTTTCAACTCATTTGGGTAAATATTAAGGAGTGCAGTAGCTGAATTATATGGTCAGAGTATGTTTCGTTTTGTAAGGACCTGCCAAACTGTCTTCCAAAGTAGCTGCACCATTTTGCATTTCCATCAGCAATGAATGAGAGTTTTGTTACTCCACATCCTTGCCAGGATTTGGTGTTATCTGCATTTTTGATTTTAGCCACTCTAATTGGTGTGTAGTGGGTAACTCAGTTTAATTTACAATTCCCTAATGACATGTGACATTGAGCATCTTTTCATGTTTATTTGACATCTGTGTATCTTCTTGATGAGGTGTCAGTTTAAATCTTTTGCTCATTTTTAAAATTGGGTTGTTTCTTATTGCTTTCTTATTGTTGAGCTTTAACAGTTCTTTGTGTATTTTGGATATGAATTTTTTATCAAGATGTATTTTTTGCAAATACTTTCTTCGAGTCTATGGTTTTCTTTCCCTTCTCTTAATTATAGGTCATTTTGAACACTTTTGTGTTTTTCAAGTAAATATTTAAGTAAAGAAGATGAAGGTAAACAGACATGGTTTCACTCAGTTTAGCCACTGCTGCCTGGCTAGACTACTAGTGTAAATTTCCTGCTGCGGAAGAACTGGCTGCAAAATGAAATCTACACCTATGTATTCTACTAGTAAACAGCATTCATATTTAGGTAATTTAGTAAATCTCATTAATTATTTATCTACTGGTCCATGATGAAAGGAAGCCCTTTCTCACAAGTCCTAATTTCTGGCCTGTGGGAAGATCAGGATTAGGAGCACGGCTTACAGGACTCATCTGCTCTTTGGTGGGGAGCCTTAGGGATGGAGTCAGCCCCAGTGCCACCTGTCCCCCCACCTGCCTGACGCAGACTGGGATCTGCCCTCCCCAAAGAAGCCAAGCGTTTCCCTGGTGCATATTTCATAAACCCCAGGAGCTGTGACCTTGGCCTCCCCTCCTCTGTGGATTTTCTTCTGTTCCTAACAGGAAAGCGCACTTCTAGAGCTCGGGCCCAGACTGCTTTAGAAATGCAAAGATTTCAGCTACTGGAGGGGAATGCATTTGAGGAAAGTCTCTGCTGATTTCCTCTGTGGCTTCAAAGAGGAAGCGCTTTTTTGGAAACCCTGTTCAAAGTCGGAAAGTTCAGATGCACAGGTCCCTAGGTCCCAGGAGGTTCTTCTCCTGCAGCATTATGCAAATCTGTGTTAATAGAAGGCTGGGCTAAATCTTTATTTCAAGAAAAGAAAGGCAGAGCAGGAGAATAATCATACCCTTACCATCTGGACTATAAATACCACAGTCAGCAGAGCTGGAAGGATAGGGACCCAGGGAGACTGGATCTGCAGAGGCCTGTCAAGTCTTTCTCAGGGAGGATGTCAAGCTAGGATTGAATGACTGGAGTGAGAAAAGCCTGACAATGAGGCTACCAATGCTAAGACAGTCTCTGGTCACCTAAAGAGGCAGTCAGTGGATGGCTGAGAATAGGTCATGCACTGTTGGACCATCAGGACGGGCAGGTCTGCTGTAAAAATATTGAAATCTCTAATATTAAAATATTAAAATGTATGAGCTACTCTTTGGTGGTGGAGGGATAATAAAATGGTCCCTGAATCACAGTGTATGCCCAGTAGAAGAGGGGTTTGATTTTTCTCTTGGAAGTAAAGTTTTATAGGCTCAAGGGTCTCATTGTTAATCTAAACCTGTCCACAGTCCAGCTCTTCCTTACCATACTGATCTGTCTGCTCCCCAAGGTTCTGTGCCTGCTCTGAAGGCAGGAATTTTGTTGGGTCCATATTCGCCATCCAGTCTGGTAGCTCAGTAAATGTTGATTGAAAAGAATTCAGCAGTACCAGCCATGAAATGTTGAAAAAGTCTCTTATGTAGGCCTCTGTTTCCTCATCAACAAGGCAGGGCTTGAAGATACATGACTTCCCTCACAAGAACCCAGGAGATAGGCTGGGCATGGTGCTATACACCTGTGATCCCAGCACCTGGGAGACTGAGGCAGGAGGATCGCCATGAGTTTGAGGCCAGTCTGGGCTACAAAGTGAGTTCAAGGCCAGCCCCAACTGCACAGTGAAACCCCCTCTCAAAAAAGCAAAACACTCAAACAATGAACAAAAAATCCCCCAGCAAATGCCAAGTACTCAGTAAGAATTCTTATCTGTACTTTGGTTCATTGGGAAGCCACATTATCAACTGTAATTGTGCACAACTCTTTTTTTCTTAATCTTTTATTTTTTCAGTTCTGAGGTTCAAACCCAGGGCCTCACTTGCCCCAGATGAAGGACAGAATATTATGATTTAGATCTAAAATGTGCCTCCCAACTTCTCATGTATTCAGAGATAGGGATTTTGGAAGTTGATTGGATCATGGGTATGCCACACTCATCTGTGGATTAATCCAACAATGAGTTTATGGCCAAATGTGCTTTTAGGAGTTGGGGCCCGCTGGAAGGTAGATAACTAAAGACGTGAACTCTATACTCCTGTTCTTGACTCCCCTCTTCTTCCTGCTCACTAGGAGTTGAGCAACTTTCCTCCACCATGTCCTTCCATCACACCATTTCTGCCTTGGAGCCAACTAACCAGGGACTAAGCCCACACAAACTGTGAGCCAAAATAAACATCCCTTCCTATAATTTGTGGGTATCTGGTATTCTGTCTCAGTGACAGGAAAATGACTAACACAGGGAGCCATATTTTCTTCTGTAATTGTGCACAACTGTTTTTCCTTTCCTTTTCTTTTTCTTTTTTTAATTCAATGCTGGGGTCCAAACTCATAGCCTCATGTCTGCTAGGAGAACATCAACCATTGAACAACACCCCCAGTCCTTAAAATTCCATTTTATACCTGGATTATGTGAGCCTGTAGACCTTAATAATCATTATATACTCATCTACCCTTGAGCTCAATACAATGAACCAACACATTAAAATTAAAATTTTCTTTTTCTTTTTTTTTTCTTTTCTATTTTTTTCTGAAACAGGGTCTTGCTATGTAGTCAGGCTGCCCTTGAACTCATTGTGTAGCCCAGACTGGCCTCAAACTCACAGTGATCCTCCTACCTCAGGCCCTGAGTGCTGGGATCATCAGTGTGTCCCACCACGCCCAGTTTTAAAATGAAAATTTTGACTGAAGTACCAAGGCATAATAAAGGTGAAGCCAGATGGCTATGTGCAGACTGTACGTGTTCTAAAGAATCAGTTCCAAGATGACTGGACCCTCAGCTCATTTGAGCATATAACAAAGGCTCTGGACAGAGAAACGTAGAAGGCTCTGCGGGGCAGAGACCCTTGTGGTGCTGAGTCCTCATGCTTCCTCAGGCAGGAAGGAGGGACTCAAGCCATGTGGCAAGGGGCTCTAACAGGGCCACTTGAAGAAGTAGGTGTCCTGAGCTGAGTCCATGCCCTGTGTGTCTCTGGGGAAAGGATGCCCAAGTGCTTCCCAAGGCCTGGTGTGGGCTGCTGTGTCTGTTCTGGGTTCTGTGCAGTAGAGCCATCTACAGGATGCCTGGCTGTGCCAGCAAGAAGCTGGAGGTGACCACAGTCTCCAGGGGTACGGAAACACCTCTTTCTCAGATGCAGGGACATGCAGGAGAGAGGTCCCTTGAGACGGAAACCTAAGAAGACCTCACAAAATGGCCCATGAAATAAAGAATCTGTTTCAAACATGAGCCAGGACTAGGGTAATCAGAACCTACTCAACCCTGCATGTGAAGGCCAAGAGGCTATTCCTCCTCTCACCATAGCTCCTGTGTCCTCTTCCAGCCCTGGGAGGGATCAGAAACCAGGCAGTCAGCATGGGATGGAGGAAACAGGCAAGGGAAGAAACAGAAAAGAGACAATGTGTGATCCATCTTTCTGTTGCTGTAACAAAATACCTAAGAAAATAACTTCAAAGGAGGAAAGACGTTTTGGTTCACTGTTTCAGAGGTTTCAGTCCATGGTTACCTGGCCACATTGCTTGGTGCCTGTGATGAGGAGCACCTCATGGCAAAAGAAAAGGGAAGAGGAAGTGCGAGGGAGAAGGAGAGGGAGACAGAGAGAGAGAGAGAGTCTCCAAGGCCAAAATACTGTCATCAGTGGCATGCCTCTAAGGACTTACTTCCTTCAACTAGGTCTGACCTCCTAAGTTTCCACCAAAACCAAATTATGCTATGAATTTGTTAATGGATTAATCCATTTATGAGGTCAGAGTTCTCATGATCCAAGCACTTATCAAAGGCCTCACCTGTGAACACCACTGCACTGGGGACCAAACCTTCAACATATGAGCATTTGGGAGATACAGATCCAAACCATCACAGACAACAGCTCTCCCTATCTTGCTATCAGTTGCTAGCCAGAAACAGGTATATGCCAGGGAGGAGTGAAAATTTAAACATTAAATACAGTTGGGGGTTTCAATTCACTTTAGACTGAACCTTCTATCAGTGGATTATGACTTACAATGAAATGGTACTGTCTTTCACCTGAGAGTGGACAGAAAAGTTCCAGGCCTGTTGAAATTTTCATCTGATACTCTTTGGATAAATATCAAAGGGATAGTGGGAGCAAATATATGAAGTTATATTTTAATTTATCAGTAGTTGTGCATTCAAAATATCCAGCACCCTACACACACATACCCCCAGCTATGCTGGGTCTGCAGCTCCATAGTGTGGGTGGCAGACCAGCTTGTATCACAGCCTGAACCTGCTGCAGACCCCCTCTCTCTTGCTCCAGGCACCATCGAAATAGGTTACTTTTCAAGTCACTGACAAACGAGCTAGATCACTATTCCCAGTTACAGTATGCATATTGCCTCCAAAATCCAAAGAGGTCCCCTGAGTCCCATCCTCCTTCCTCCCAGGTGGGGTGAGGGGAGGACATGCTCACAGTGCCATAATTTCATTTAGAATGAGATGCTATGCCCTAGACTGGACCATTGGCAATTTTATCAGTGTGGCAGGTCCCTGAATCTGGGTGGGACTTCTTTCACATCATCTTGAGCTTGTGCACCTTATTAGGCATCGAGAGCACCAGCCACTTCCTATGGTGCTGATTTGATTAGCACAATGCTATCAATACAACAGGAGCAGCAGGCCACTGTGGCATGTCAGGAAGCTCGGGGAGCCATGGATTATAGCTTGACGTGGAGCTGGAGCATTAACAGAATCCTCAAACTAGACTAGGTACCTCTGTCTTTCCCATGTGAAAGTGCCCTGTTTTTGATCCTCCTTCTTGATGGGAGTTGAAAAAAAAATTAATACTACTATAATAATACCAGCTAATAGAACTGCAAAGAATGCCCTTATCAACTGTATTTACTTTCCATCCCTGTGGCAAATTGCATGATATAATAAACTTATAAGAAGGAAAGGCTTATACTCTGTAAGTGAAATAAATCAGACACACATGTGTAAATACCACATCATTTCTCTGGTGTGAGAAACCACAAGTGTAAATAAAGACCAAAATGCATAACAGATATTGGGAAATGAAAGAAAATGTTCAAATGGAAAAGGAGCAAGGAGTGGGGAGGGTAACAGGAAAGCAGAGACAAGAAAAAAAAAGAGAGAACAGAAGCGAAAAACTGGAAACCAAGGTTTTGTAAATAAGGAGGGGTTGAAAGGAAGGGAAGGGCATGGGAAAAGAAGAAGCAAGATATATCGTGTACAGGTACAAATCCCCATTATGTATACCTAAAGTGTACCAATTTTAAAAAACCATGTTATACACCATGGTGGGGGGAGGAAAGGGTTGTTTGGGCTCATTGTCTTAGAGGCTTCAGTTCTGGGTGCCTTGGCTCTGTCACCTGTGGATGTGTGGCAGGGCAGTGTATTGCAGCACTCACTGTGGTGGAGGGACCTGCTCACCTCATTGCAGCCAGGATATAAAACCAGAGAGGAAAAGGTCTGCATCCCCATACCTCTTCCAGTTCCAGTGACTTAACCACCTCCTACTTCCTCCATCTCTTGAAGGTTCCACCGTCACCCAATAGCAGTTCAGGCCCGGGACCAAGCCATTACCACATGGGTCCTTGAGGGACATTCCAGATCCAAGTCATGACACCAATTAAAGTGAGCTATTTCTGATTCTCCTTATCAATGGGAATTGAGAAGCATGCATTTCCTGAGTGACAGAGGCTGTTTTATCTGTTCTAATCATGATCAGTATGGTAGCAATGACAGGTTAGGTTTATAGTCCATTGTCATTGCCCACCATAATCCACCTGACCTTTGCAGGGGTTCAATGAGTGAATCCAAAGAGATTCTACTGGGACCACTGCTACCTCGGCAAACTTCAAGTATTCGCTGGCGGTGTTTTCTCTGTAATTAGTTGTAGGGTGCAGCATCATTTCTGACTTACTATCTTGGCTGGGGTAGGACTGTTTTAAATGCTTCTGCTTGGCTTTTTCTAACACAAGCATCTTACTTCAATGGTCAGGGAATGAATGTGAAGGTTCTGCATCGCCTCAGCATCTGTCCCCTGTGTACACTCAGGGATAGGGAGACTAGGACTATACTACACCATTGGACCCACCGTGAGGCAGGCTTTGACCAGAAGAAATCTTTTATCTCCTGTCCTCTAAACACCATGACAGTGTTTCCGGTACCCTGGTATCATGTCATCTCACATCCCTAGTGTTAATGGGGACCTTGGGATTCAACAGTCCTCAAAGGAGCTGAGAATTCCCTTCCACACTCTGTACACTGACACTTTAGGAAAGGATTGTGAGAAGTGTCTCTTGAGTGTGTGTGATGGTAATGCAGGTCTCCTGCTTCAGGGCATTTAGCATCACTGAGCTCTAGGTCTGTGAATTGATGTAGATATAAGAGTCAATAAAGACCTTGCTGCGTATGATGTAGTTATGCTCTTTGTGTCTCTGCCAGGCCTCTGCAATCCCACAATCCCCTGTGATGCCAAGGAGCCCTCATTCTGTGGCAGCTTCTGCTAACAACCCAGGCTACAGAAGCCAGCAAGAGCTCTCCAAGGTGCTAGTGTCCTCTTACCATGCACCACCATTGCCTAAGTGAAAATACCTCTGGACACCTGAAGATTGAGTCACAGGCTGGGTCCTCCAATCTTACTTAACAAATCTTCCCAGAATCTTCCAACTACTTCCTTAACCCAGGGCATCACACCAATTTAGTGTTACAGGAGCATCACGGTGGGTGTGTAATACCCACACTTATTCTTTAGAATATTTCTATTGATGAATTATTAATTTAATTTTTATAAGTTTTATTATGTTAAACAATAAGTTTTCAACAGGAAAAATATCAAAAAAATGAAGTGTTGAATTTTTAATATTCATTGAATGTTTAGAAAAAAGCACCAAAATTTTCAACATGGATTTTTTTTGGTTTACAAAGTATAAAAAATAACAATAGAAATAAATTCCTATCTGAACTGCAATGAAAATACCAATAGAATCCCACAACAAAAATAATCTTTACTTCAGTTATCACACCCAAGGCAGTCTTCACACATGACAACAGTGCATTCCATATACACATATTGCTTACACAGAGAACACATGTGTTTTGCTTTCTTTTTCTGTGTGACAGGCCATTCTATGTCTTCCTCTTTAGTCAGGAACTTCTTACTATATTGTATAATGTGCACTTAGCAGGAAAATAAGATATCATTAAAATAAAATATCAAATATGTAATGAGTGCTTAGAGTAGACATCAACATTTTTATATCAGCTGTTTGATTACTTACAAAACCTAAAAGATAACATCAGAAATAAAAAAACCTATGAGAAGTACAATGTAAATACAAACAAAAGTCTACCAGATAAATAATCTTTGCTTCAGTTGTCACACCCAAGGCAGTCTTCACACAGGAAAACTGAATGTTCCATGCACAAGTATCACCTTCACTGATAGAATGTATGTTTGACACAGTTGACATCATTTGAGTTTTCCTGTTGTCATAGGAGGTCTTTGTGATGTTGCACCTGCTGGTTCACGTGTCAGTCACCAGTATGCTCTACAATTTTTTTGTGTAGTTCCCTGACTGGAAACATTTTGTTCTTCCTCTGTTATAAATGATCTCTTATGAGTTCCAGTCCCAATCCTTTAAGAAAATTTCTCCATGATATTTTGTACTTGCTATTTGCTTTGTAAACTATCAAACTATTTATGCCACACATGTTTAAGATTGAGTAAAATACAACCATTGGCCAAAACCTTGTTTCAAGTGACATCATGGTTGCTCTATAACTCATTAACAGTATCTTCTCCACCTTTGGTTTTGCTGTAAAAAGCTACTATCTCAGCCAGGTATGGTGGCACTTGCCTGTAATTCCACTACTAGGGAGGCTGAGGCAGGAGGATCACCATGAGTTTAAGGCCATGCTGGGCCACACAACACATTCAAAGACAGCCTGGACTACATAGCAAAACCCAGTCTCAAAACAACAACTACAACAACAACAACAACAACAACAACAACAACAACAAAAAGTTAACCATCTCAAGTTTCAACTTTTTCAGGCTTCAGTTTTGTTTCCATTTTAGTACAGTTAGAAACAAAGAGGCTAAGTCACTCTCTTCCCTTCCCTTCGTTCAACTGCAAATGCCACACCACCCTAAGACAGGGAAGTTGTGTGAGCCAGCGCCCTTCTCTTCATTCAACCATAAACACAACACCATCTTAATGATTTTTCAGGCTTAACCTCAGGAGGTCACACAGATTGCTGACATCAGTAAAGACAGACTGCATCATTTCAGCCTACTCAGCTGTAACAGTTTCACTGTCAATTTTTCCACCATGGTACATTGTTGACATCAGCAACACCAGTTTGTTTTTCTTTGCCATATGTGAGGCCAATATTATATCTTTCTGAAATCCAAAGACTGTACTATATAATCCTCTGTTTTGAAATTGCAATATTTCTTTTTTTTAAAATCCATTTTATTTCAGAGAGAAAAAAATAAAACAAAATTTCAAAACACGTCAATCAGGGCGCAACAATGGTACATACATTGTGCATTGTCATCCCCAAACCATTCACCCAGAGCACAACACATCTACATTCAATTGTCCAAACAGTACCAGCACAGATCTTTCTCTTCAGTGAACTCAGAGAAATCAGTAGTATAACTATCTTAACTATCTTTTTATATACATATACATATACATATACATATACATATACATATATATACATATGCATATACATATGTTGTTTACATATGCATATACATATGTTGTTTCTTTCAGCTTCTCACATCAGTGAGACAATACAATGTTTACACATGTGTGTCTTATTTATGAAATTGCAACATTTCATTGGGAATTTCTGCTTTGTTCATGCAGTACAGTTCCTATGCTGGTCAACTTGTCCTCTGTTAGCAAATGTAACATTGATTGGAAACTATTGACTGTCACATTCTGATTAGTTTGGGAAATGGGAACAGGACGTCTGTTCACAATATCATTTGGCTTATTACTGGTATAGAGGAAATGCTAGAAGTCAGATATTCCAAATTTGTATTCCCTGCAGTTGAAAGATGAATTCTGAGGGACAACAGAGGTTAAGAGTAGGAAAATTTCTTGAAGAAAAGGAATGAAGAATAAGAATGAGGAACATGCTGGGAATATAGCTCAGCAGCACAGGACCTGCCTGGCAAGCACGAGGTGTTATAGAGAAAAATTACGAAGTGTGTACAACATGAGACAAAATTATGATCACCCAATAAGATTACAAGTATACTCACTTGGGTAATATTGATCCAGTAGTGACAAGGGCATATGGATGACATCATTAACTTGGTCAATAATCTATAGTCTTAGTCTTGTCTTTAGTCTTAGGCTTAGCAGTCTTAGTCTTAGTCTTTTAGTCTTAGTCTTAGGAGTCTTAGTCTTTTAGTCTTAGTCTTAGTCTTAGTCTTAGTCTTAGTCTTAGTCTTAGTCTTAGTCTTAGTCTTAGTGGGAGAGGTTAGCCCATACCTAATGAAATAATGGTTTATTAACACAAGAAATCTCAAAAGGTGGTACCAATAATCTCAAACTTTCATTTATCCCTTAGGGAAGTATGTAAATCTGGCCATTGTGACTTTAATCTTCTTCAGATGTGCCTCCAGCCACACTTTTGATATGTTCTCATCTTTTGCAACTGACTCTCTTGAGGTTCCAGCCCTGTCAGACTGCCTCTGTTTCTTCCTAATTAACTGTCTATAATATTATCATATGAATAAAGACCTGGTGGCTGAATTCCAAGGTAAATTTCTAAATTAAAAGTATAATATGTCTTTGCAACTACCAGAGTGTATATATATATATATATATATATATATATATATATATATTTTTTTTTTTTTTTGTGGCACCGGGGATCGAACTCACAACCTCACACCTACCAGGCAGGCACTTAAGCTTCTAAGCCAAACCCCCAGCCCCAGTTTTTTGAGGCAGGGTTGCACTATGTAGCTCAGGCCAGCCTTACGCTTGCATTGTAGCCCAAGCCGGTCTTGAACTCACAATGCTCCACCTACCTCAGCCTCCAGGGCATATATTTTTATACCATATTTTGAAGGCTTTTTTGGCATATACTGCCTACAGTTACAGCAACCAGGAAATGCTGCAAGCTGTTCATCAATAGTGGTGTATTCAGATGATGTGTAAATTCCTTCGTGATTAGCCACAAATCTCTCAAAGAATGGATAGTAGCCAGATTATCAGTTCTTTTTCTTTCTTGGTGAGTGTTTTTGTCATCAACCTCAGGCAATTTTGAAGGAAACCAAATCTCCTCAGTATCATTTTTAATCTACAAACTTCAAGGCTACATCCATCACTTCTCTTTAAGTCTTTTTACATTCCTGTGATTACCATGAGAAAGCCCTGCTAAGTACAGCGGACCTATGAATGCTTCAGCTCCTTTAGTGAGATGACACAATAAACACATTTTTGAGTATGTCTATCAGTGCATGCAGAATGGTTTACTTGTATTTCATCATTTGTGTATTTTTCAACATCTTGTAGCATTTTATTGGTTACAAACAATTTCCAACATTGAATGCCAGTGCTGGCATTCTATCCAACCACTGCCAAGATCTTCATTATATTTTTTTGGCCCAAGATCTAACATTGGATCATTCTGTTTGGTAGTTGACCACTTTGTATCATTTTGACTAGTCAAATATATACTCATATGGCTGCTTTCTTCATCATCTGAGTCAAGGAGGTCTGCATTCTCTGTGTCTGCCTCAGTTGATTCTTACTCCATTTCCCTGTCACAGGAACTTTGGCTCACACAGTCAGTGTCAAAGCCATCATCATCATCATTATCATCATCATCCATGCATGAATCACCTGATGATTTACTTTCAACCTCCAAAACTTGCAAATCTGGTTTTTCATCTGCCATTGTGATGAACTGGGCTACTTCTACCAGAAAAATCAAAAGAAAACTTTTAAAAAAGCAAACCCTAAATTCACATACATTTAACAATGAGCATTTCATGGGTAAAATTCACCTGTTGCCACTTTGGAGCTCCTGTGTGCATCTTGCCATTCATCCACCAAGTGGGTGAACACACAGATGGGTTCCTGGTTTCCCCAGGCCCAGCTAGCAGCTACTGTGAGTCACACCCACATTCCATCATGGTAAATTACATGTTTACATAATAGAAAAATGGTGTGGATGTATTTTACTCCCCATACATAAAAATGTTACACTGAGCATTACATGGATAAAAATCCTAGACTGACATTTTTGTACACATGCATACATCTTGCCATTCATTGCACCAAGTGGGTAAACACAAAGATTGCTTCCTGTATCCCTCAGGCACACCTACTGAGACTTCACAACCAGCTACTACAATACTAAAGTACAAATTTACATTAGAAAAGTATGGTATGTGTATATTTAACCCACTGTGATGGCCTATTTTCTGACAAGGCAGTTCTAGAATCTCCACCTCATTTACTTCGGGTTAACACCACGTGTAACTTTGAGGAACAAAACTAGCAATATATGAAGATATATTCCAGGTCTTAATGCCACAGTCTTGAACCTGGACTCACAGGAAAGTGCTCTCACATAAAAGAACTCTCCCTTTTCTTGACTTTGACATCACGCCTTCAAGATCCAGCCATTCCCGTATGCCTCCCTCTGATTCTTGATAATCTGTCAGACTGTTTTTACTTCAATAAATGAGTTATTTTCTTCTGGAGCAGAAAATCTGTTTCTCCAAATGAGGTTGTACCAACATGGACCTTGCTTATTTTCCTGGAGCTGAGTGTAGCAAATGTGATTCTTGAGAATAAATATCATGATGTATGTTTAACTGTTTCAAGTATAATCTTTACAGGTCTCCAAGCAAGGGGAGGCTAGTCTCCTCTAGTAAAGGGTAAAGCTCCTCTAGTAAACTCCATCCCAGTTAGTCACAGAAGGCCCTAGAGGCATTAACTCCCTGAATTTCCAGGTTGCATATAGGTGCCAAGGAGTGACCATGGATGCCCCAAAGGATGGGGAGTGGGAGGGACAGGCGTGAACCTGTGAGGAGGCACTGTCGAGCTGCACCTGTATGAAGGGGCACCTGCCTGTCAGATGGTCACATGATAAAGCTGGAGCCAAAGAGTCATCAGCAAAACCCTGCACATGTCCTCTACAGGTGTGTGGGAGGGTCTAGTGCTTACATTCAATTTTGCTACCAATGATCCAAACCATTAGGGGTTGTTTCTTTAGGAATCACTCACAGAACCAGTTTAGGAGACAAAAAGAAAATGCGTCTCTCACAATATTTAACTTAAGCCAAAACAGAATGCCCAGCGTAGTTAGCATCCTTATTAACCATAATTTAGATATTCCTAAAGAGCCAAGACATGCCAGTATAGTAAATAAACTCATTTCAAAATTTTAGGACTGTAATTTAAAAGAACATGACTAGCATCAATCTCATGATTTAAGGTACATCTGTGAATAAATGTGTAACTGTGTAATTTGCAAATGTATCTGGGTGTTGTGCATGTAACTATGTTTGTGTTTGTATTGCTTTACATATCTGTGCTTGCATATGTGTCTGTGTATACTGTATGTCGATCTACCATGTGCTAGGCATTGTGCCAGCACTGGGGATGCACCAGGCAGGAAATACATCTTCACAGCACTTACACAGGACGTGCCTTATCTTGCCAGCTAGTGGAAAGGGTCAGTGTCAAAAATCTCTAATATACATACATATATTTATTTGTCAGTCAGTACTGGGGTTTGAAACCAAAGCTTTCATGCTGAGCTACATCCCAGTCCTTTTATTTTTTATTTTTTGAGACAGGATCTCACTAATTTGCTAAGTTGCCCAGTGTTGCTTTAATCTTGCAACCCTCCTATCTCAGCCTCCCACAGTGCTGGGATCACAGGTGTGCACCACCACACCTGGCTAGAACCTCCAACTTTTAACTGGCAGGGTAAGCAGAATAATGGCTATGCCAAAGATGTCCTTGTTTTAATCTCTGGAACCTGTGAATTTGACATTTGGTCAGGGAAAATAAGGTTGCAGATAGATTAAGGTTGCTGATCAGTCTTAAAATAGAGACTGCCCTGGGTTTTCTGGGTGAGCCCAATGTTATCATAAGGTTCCTTAACAGATAGAAGAGGGGGGCAGAGGAGTTAATGTCAGAGTCCAGTCAGAAAATAGAAACGGCAAAGCAGTGATTCTCCCCTTGAGCCTACAAAGGAATATAGTTCTGCCGACACCTTGACTTTATCTCCATGACACTATTGCAGCATTTTGACCTCTTGTAAGCTATAAGATAATAAAATCTGTGTTGTTTTAAGCCATTAAGCCTGTGGTGATTTGTTGCAGCAGCAACAGGAAACGAATACACCACTGACAAGTGGCTTCATGTCCATACCAGGCTCGCCCCATGTTCTAGCTTCCAGACCACGGTGCCACTTAAAGGTTTGGTGGAGCTGCATCTCACTTTGGGGTTGGTTTGAAAAGTCAGCAGCTAAGAAGGAAATCTAGAGTTCGAATAGAGCTCAGAGACCAGGAGCCAAGAACCAGAGCAGATCAACACTCCCCAAGGTGCCCTTCCCCCAGGGCATGCTCCCCAGGGGTCCAGCCCGCTAAACTCCTTTCACTACTTTGAATTGTTTCTCTCTCCCTCTAGGCATACAATTAAATTTGTATCAACTCAGCATATACTGCAATCCATTGTAATTTCAGATTGGTTTTTATTTTCTGAGTTTGCTGAGGAAGGAAGGGAAAACAAAATCCAAAACCTGCTATTTGTACTGTGACTGGCTTTGCTTTTTTGGAAAACATACTCATCTACAGAGGAGCATGGGGAGGAATATGACCCACCTGCCTGCGCACGGAACTCACCTCTGACAAATTCTAATGTTATTCTACATTTGATGACAATCTTGGAAAACAAGCGAAATGTCACACAGAGTTGAAACGCAGTGTCCTATTTATCCCTATGGATGACTTTCCTGGTCCCCACTTGCTGGCAGGAGCAGTTCTGATTTTGTTATTTATAGCATTTCTATGCCTGCGTCTAACCTCTATTACCCAGATCTGTGTGCGTCTAAGCCCTGAAGTACCAATTCACGTTAAGAGATGCTACATAAACACCACCTTTGTACACTTCCTCCCCCTACCCATGAGCTCCGCATTAGCTTTCTGAGATGCATCCACACTGACGCCTGTACCTTGTTTCCTTTCTCTAACTGATGAGTGCTATTCCATTTTATGAAAAGATCCTAATTTGCTTATTCATTCTTACAGTCCATAGACATTTATGTTGTTTCCAATTTTTCTTTAATATAAAACCAACCATCCATGATCATTGTTGTACATCCCCTTGTTAGAATTCTTCCCAAGTATATATTCAGGAGGGAACTTGCTAAGGCAAAGGATGTGTTTAGATTTGGTAGTCCTGGTTATTCCCCAATTGCTTTACACAGTAGCCACCCCGATTTCCCACAGGCAGCATGGGTAAATTTCCTTTAATTCGCATCCTGAGCAACACACATTGGTTTCTGCCCATCTGATAGCTAAGGGTTTTGACCTTCCCAGGCCATGATGGCTCATTGATTCTCACAGGAACCCTGGGCAGAGGTGGCACAGGTCTTATTTATGACCACCTGGCAGGGGGCCCTGAGGGCCAAGGCTGCACTGATGAGCCTAGCACAGCTGGCTGTAGCCACTGAGGAGCTGAAAAAACCAGGATTCTTACATCCCGGGCAATCAAAGCATCATGGAGACCAAACTGTGTAGTCAGAAAGCAAACACTACAGCACACCTGTAGAGAATAAAAATATTAAAATAATTGGTATGGTAAAGGGTCTCAATCATTTGCTAAATTGTCCACGCTGGCAAGACCTGTTGACCCTCCTGCCTCAGCCACCCAGAATGCTGGGAATTATAGGCATGCGCCACCACGCCTAGCTTGGAGCTTTGTATTTCATAAAATATTTACATCGATTCCATCTTTGATCCTGACAACACTCCTATAAGAAAGACTTGGATTGCTATCCTTCTCATTTTACAGATGAGCAAAGTGAGGCACAGGGCTAAGCAGTAGATTGGATCTTGTATCTCTGTCTTCTGCACAAGACAGCATCTGAGAGTTGGGGATCCTCAATGTGGACTGTGAGGCCTGTGCCATCTCCTGGCCTCCTGGCAACAGTGGTCACAACACAGACTCAGCACTTCCTTTCCTGGGGAGGCTCAGCCTAAGCTTTCATACACCTGAGTCAAGCCATGATGACAGCTTGGCATTGCCACCGACAACGTCTTCCCCTCAGGGCCTGGGTTTTCTCATCTGAACGCATAGGATGACATCGCCAACCCCACAGTCAAGTTGCATGACTCAGCTGAAGCAATACACATGCAGGCTCAAAAAATGCTGCACTCATGGTGAAGACTGGACTGCGGCTTCCAGCTGCTCCCCAGAAGGGGTGGTGACCACCAGGGAGGTGGAAAATGCCACCACAGGCATGGCCAAGAGCCTGTCACTGATTCTAGGAGGCAGCCCAGCTGCACAGCCCAAGGAAAGGGGAAGTGGAAGGGCCTTCGCCAGGGGTTGGTGGCAGTCCTATGGGAGCATTCACCAGGTGGCCTGAAGGCTCCAGGAGTCCATGGCTTCCTTTTCCCCCGGCTCAAAATGCAGAGGGATGAAAGGCAGCAATGAGCTGACCAGGCCGTCCCTGAGTAAGGGCTCGGGACAGATGCCGCCTCACACATTATGGGCAGGAAACTGAGGTGAGGAAGTGTATCAGTGTACGGATCAGTGACCTATTTTCCATTTCTGTCCATCCCAGCAAGCCTCTGTCATGACTAGGGAAGCAACTCAGGGTTTCTTGCTTTTAACACAAAGCCTGATCATCAACTAGTTACCCAGCCCCACTGATAAGAGAAAAAACACAGGATTACAAAGTAGGTATTTGGACTGGTGGTATGCACCTGTAATCCCAGCACTCTGAGTGGCTGAGGCAGGAGGATTGCAAGTTCAAACCCAGCCTGGGCAATTTAATGAGATTCTGTCTCAAAATAAAAAATGTAAAAAGATTTGGGATATAGTTCAGTGTGAAGGCCTTGGGTTCGATTCCTAGTACCACCACCACCACAGCAACAACAAAAATACAAAGGAGAGGTGAGGAGGGAGGGTTGTTGAATTTGCACTCAGTCCTGCCTCTTTTTAGCCAAATGAATTGCTGCAAGCCTGTGTGTAAGCCTTGGAGATGGGGAGCTAAAAACTCTCCTGCCTGCCTCGCAACACTGCAAGAGTAAATGAGAAAGCACATGGCAGAGCCTTGGGAACTGGAGAGTGCTGAGTAAGTGACAGCTGCTGTGAGAGGCGCCGAGCCATTCCTGCTTTGTGGGGCAGATGTGTGGCTGTCAAGGTGGAAGCGCCCCTGGGCCAGGTGCAGATTTGGTGGAAAGTCCTGCTCCCTCATCATCATGGGGCAGTGTGCACCTCTAACCAGCCTCCCCAGAAATTAAATCTGTAACTGTGGTCTCATCTACCAAGTTCCCTGTTCTGATCAGGTGAAACACTCGAGCGCAGGGATGCTCACAGTCAGCCGGTGTCGGGGGATGGAGGCGTCATTGGTCTCTAGAGGCGTGGTTCCTGTGCCAGCCTGTCCCTTGCAACCTGGGTGACCTCGGACATGTCATTCACCCTCTCTGAGCCTCAGCTGTAAAAATGAGAGGAATAATGCCTGCTTTGTGCTGTTGGGAGAAGTAAATGAGACTACGTGGTAAGGCTTCAGGAAATGGTGGCTACAAACTTCATCTCCAAGGCTTGTTCTAATTTTTCATCTGCGAAAAGGGGACCACCGCTGCTCCCTGGCAAGGCTGTCGTGACAATGAAATGAGACCCTGCATGAAGAAGCACAAGACGAAGTCACCATGGCAGCAAAGACCAAAGTCGGTCTTATCCCCCAGGGGATGCTCAGTTGTCCTGCCCAGTGCCGATCACGCTCCTGGTAGCACTCAGCAGACATCTGTGGAGCAAATGCATGAAACAAGCACTCTCAGATGGTAACTGTGGACCACTCTGCTTTCTCTGAGCCTCAGTTTCCTCACCTGTGAGACAGGCCTATCAGCATACACCTGGAAGGGTGGCTGTGGGAATGAAGTGCCCACAGCCGATGGTCCAAATGCTCCCTGACACTGGGCGTGCCTGCGGGACCCCCTCCCCAGGCAGACACCACTCAAGGCAACTGGGTAATAAGAGCAATGTTTACTGAGCGATACAGGACTGAGTACTAGGAAGGGTTTACAGGGATGGAAATGCACCCCACCCGCCCCGGCTATCCCTGACACCCAGAGACTACGGTACTTAGGAGTTAACACAACGGCCATAACTGGTGAATATCTGTCCGTAACAAACCATAGTATATTTATACTGTATCACATCAAGTGATTATAGAAATCCATATATATATTGCTTGTATAAAATCTTTTTTTTTGTAAAAAATATTAAAAAAAAAAAGAAAGTATAAAAAAAAAAAAAAAAAAACATGTGCAGTTGGAAGCCCTGCCAGGACAGCCAGTCTGTAAACATTCAGTGAGTGTGTGCTTTGGAAGGGCGCCCGCGCCTCAGTGCCCACAGCAAACTCCAGCAGGGCCGGCGAGGGTGTGCCCAGCTGCCATCTCCTTGGCAGGGACATCAGGACCCCGTGGCAGCCCCGTCCAGCTTTGTGTCCAGTCAGGGCAGGGCTGGGGGCAGGAGGATTGCAGTTCACGCTGAGTTCCATCCTCAGCCACATTTTGGTTGCAACTCATGGCTTTTCCTGGCTGCTTGGTGGTCCCTTGGGTGAGTGCCCTGGTAGAGAGGCCAGAGGTGCACCCCAGGCTGCCTGGTTGGGCATCTCTCTCTGCCCCTGCCTCCTTCAAGCTGAGATCCAAGCAGCACAGCCCCACCCACGGGTCAACTTTGGTCTCAGCACCCGGTCCCTCTGGGTTTCTCCAGCCTGCTCTTCTCCTTGGGTGGCTGGTCTGAGTTTCACAAAAGAGCCCGCTGGACACCAGCTGTGCTGAGCCTCATTGTATAGTTTGTCATGTACCAAGGAAAGGCCCTCTGGGAGCCCGTCCTCCTCCCTCTCTGTCTCTCCTCCACTTCCTTCTCCTCAGACTCGTCCCAACCCAGGTCACTTCTTCTCCAGCTGCTCCAGCAGTGGGTTGCCTTCAGACTCTGGGGTCTTGACACTGTCGGTGCGGACGATGCAGGTGGGGCGGTGGCGGTTCAGCATGAGGATGAGTTGCTGCCGCTCCTGCTTCAGCTCCTCGATCTGTGTCTTCAGCTCGGCGTTCATGAGCTCCAGTCGCTCAGATTCCTGCACACAAACACAGATGTGTACTGTGAGCGGTCACACTACCGGTTCAGGAAAGAGGCTCTGCCTGCAGGGCGCTCTGGGATGGTGGCTGCGTTGCCCACCTGTTTCTGGCTGCCAAGTTCCCAGTGGAGGTCGAGCCTCTTGGTGAGCTGTCCTTCTCCAGGCAGAGCTTATCCTACCTGCAACACCAGCCTCGGTCACAGTGGCCTCCTAGCTGTTGCTCAAATATGCCAAATACTTGCCTGCCTCAGAGCCTTTGAACAGGAGGGCAAAGAATGGAGGCTGAGTGGATCTGCTGTAGACCCATGGAGGGTCCATGGAGGGGTCTGAGATGGCCAACAGGTGAGTATGATGGCCAGCACTTTGATGTGTGATAACATGAGGTGGAGATATTTTGGTCTGTGGGATCAAGGAGTCCTAAAACATGTGCTTTCTGGCTATTAGTCTATAATTATTTGAACAGTGTCTTCTATATCCCCTGCAAGCCAGAAGCTTAGTTCACAGAAAAGCATTCAACTGACAACCTGCTGGTTCCAAAGTAAGGCACTCAAGAGACCTCAAGTGAGATTTCCAGGGCACTGCCAGCTCATGAAGTGGCTCTGGGGAAGGGAGGAAGCTTGGTGATTGGATGGGGTTGATGGGAGCAGGTGAGGGCATTGGCAGGCAAAACCTGGGGTGTCAAACAGCAAAAGAGAAAAGCATCTGAAGGATGCTCCCCGGACTGTGTCTGAAAGCTTTGACTTAACACTCTTCAGCCTGAGAGTTGACATTTATTCACGGGCCAGCAAAGTTTTAGGCCAGTGGCTCCCAACTGAGAGTAACTGTGCCACCCAGACGACAGACATTTCCAGCTGTCAGCTCAGGCACAGGTGGGCCGAAGGCAGGGATGCTGTGAACATGTCGCCATGCCTGGTGCAGCACTCACAAAACTGAACTAGACCAAAATGCCAGCAGTGCCGGGACTGTGCGATCCGGATCAGCCAAAGGGTGAGCTGTGGATGCAATGCATGTGTGACAGCTGGGCAGCCTAAAAGCCTACGAGCTTGCCCTGCACTCACCAGGGTGTCCTGGGGTTCCGGAAGCCCTGGGTGGGGCCCACACCTCCCCCACCGGCCAAACTGAGCCGGTCCGCATGCTCATCTCCCTCCAAGGTGGCAGCGTGAACTCACGAGCTCAGAACTGCTGAGGGCGGCAGACTGCGTGACCAGACACCCAGGGAAAACAGCCTTGAAAAAGAAAAACAATGCTCATAGAGGAAAACATTCAAAACCAGCTATGGTGGTTTTTAGTTCAACAAGCTGAGACATGACTGGAAAGCTGGCCTGGTACAGTTCTCAGAATTCCCCAAAAAATCCACCTCAGAGGACCAGGAGACACCCCACACTCCACAGCGGTTTGGTGCCAATTCTGGCCACCTGCTCACCAGGCCTGGCTTGACAGTGACCTTGGGAATGTCTCACGAACTGTCTGTCCATGGGGCTCCCTGCAGCCCGCAGGGTTAGCTCTATCTTCAGGGTCACCTGGGCCTTTGTCTCCAGTGGCCATGGGACAATCCACCTACCCAGGCGTGTTTGCTGAGGGCCTGCTTGTACAGTAAGTGCTTGGGGAATCCACAGGCCACAGGGCCCCAGCATACCTCTTGTGGACCTTCTACCACCAGGGGAAGAAGAAACCCATAAACAAGGCAGAGCTTCCTGGAGAACCATCAGCCATCCAGGGCTTGGGAGACCTTCAGAGAGGGGGAGGAGGGGGCTGACACCTTGGTCTTGAAAGATGACAGAGATGGTAGAGAAGGGTGAGGAAGGAGCTTCAAGTAGGGAGCCCTGAGTGTACAAGACCACAGATACAGGGAAGTATAGGATGTGTGGAGAGGAAGTGAGAAACGTTGGTGGAGAGCCAGACTGTGGCTCTGGAAAGCCTGTAGGGTTAGAGCCAAAGTCCAGAGCAAGTTTCTTAACTTCTTCGAACCTCAGTTATCTTGTTTGTAAAAAAAAAAAAAAAAAAAAAAGGTGGTGATCATGGTAATTAGATGAACTCACATGAGAAAAGCACTTTGTAAATCAAAGGGTTAGAGGCTTAAGGGAGTTTTAGTTTAACCTCGGGAGCTGAAGAATAGTCTGAGAAAGAGAAGAAAAATGTCTAGAAGGAAACTGGGGTCTTGGTGACTGCCTGGACTTGGAAAATGAAGGAGACAGGGCAGCAGGCTGACTGGAGCCTGAATCCAGCCCGAATACACCGCTCTGCAGAGCAGTGGGCAGGCCATGGGAAGAGCTGGGTTTTAGGTACAGCAAGTTTGAAGTTAAAACTAGACATGCAAGGGGAAGCATTGGACGTGTAGAATTTGATAGCACCACACACAGATCCACCTCGGCGAAACTACCATGTGTCCAACCAAGCCTGTATGGAGACACCAGTGTCACACAAGACCAGCAAGTTGTGGGGCAACTTGCTTCACACACAGCTATCATAGGGTCAGTTATCTGTTGCTTATGCAGAAAGTTTTAGAGAACATCATGCGACATCCCAAATTCTTACTGACTGTCACACTGTAACTTAGTACTCTTCACTTTCATTCCATCTTCAAAGAGTGATTGGTTGAGCTATGTATGTACTTATTGTGCAACTATGAGCTGTGTTCAGGAGAATCTTTTTTCAACCATGACTGTAGAGGTGGTTTGTGGTTTTATAACAGTAATTACCTGATTTGTTCCCTAATGAATGAAGACGGAAATGGGCTAGGAGCTCCCACGTTAGTTATGAAGGGAAGTGATTCTGTCTGCATTTTTTTTTTATTGTTTTGGCTTCTGGTAGATATTTATTGCTCTAGAAAAATCAAAACCATTTGGTGTTTTAGAATACAACGGAAGCAAGTTAAGCTCCTGCCTCATACACTGTGGTCAGCAAAGTCAATTGAAAAATCTATCAGGTGAGAGGCTGAGTATCTTGGTTTTCATCCTGACCATGAGACCAACACCAAGCCATTTCCTGTCTCTGGGCCTCAGTTTCCTTTCAGAAAATACAGTGATTGGTCCAGGATACTTAAGCACTAAGATTTTCTGTCCTTATGTTGAAAAAAAGAAGAAAAAAATTAAACTAAGGCACATAAAATAGAGTTCCACTAACTTTTTTGTAGGAGTTGGGAAGCAGCCTGAGGTGAGCTTTTGGGTCTGCAAGATGCATCTAGATTAAAATCCCGGCTCTGCTGCCCGAGAGCCAAGCTACTGTGAATCAATTTTCTAACTGCTCTGAGTCTGGCACCTGAATAGAGTGCTGGGTAGCGGATGAAGCCCTGGGTTCTCAGCCCATTGCTTTGGCCACTGTGTGATCCTGGGTGAATCTTTGCTCTCTCACAGTCCTCGTCCATGGACTGGGGCTCCCTGTCTCATCCCAGAGTCACTGTGACCATCCAGAACAGAGTGGCTATGAAGAGCACAGAATGCTATGGGACCTTGAAGTGGCATGATTGCTACCGAACACCAGAGAACCTGTGTCCTGCACAGGAGCGTGACAAGGGCCAGCGCTGCAGAAGGGAGAAGGCTTGGCTGGTCAGGCAAGTATCCTTGCTGAGAGGCAGAAAGATTCCTGGGCAGACCTGAGTACCCAGGGGTCAAGGGTGTGAGGGTGACTTTTTACATGCATCGCATATACACGCACATTCTCTCTCTCTCACTTGCTCACACACACGTGCCCATAAATACGAGGCGTGATTCAAATGCATGGTGAATGTTTACATCTTAAAAATGTATTACAGTAAAAGACACATTGCCATTGATCTCTCTTGTTTCAAATACACCAAGCCCATCATTCTCTCCGCTTTCTGAAGCACATCTGGAAGTCCTCTTTTATGGGAGTTACAGTTGTGCAATTGTGGCTGCCTGGTGTCTTGAAATGATTCGAAACATTTACCTTTCTTGATCATTCTGGCTTTGGGGAAGAGCCAGAAGCTGCAGTGTCAGATCTGGTGAATAAGATCTGAGTCCTCCCACTGGAACGTTTTTATAAACCTGCCTTTCCATTGGATGGCACTCAGCAGCAACATTCACTGCATTTTTTATTATACTTTGTAAAGACACTCATGAAAGAGGACTTCCAGAACTGCTTCAGAGAGTGGCAAAAATGATGGAATAAGTATTCAAAACAAGGGGGAATGGTTTGAAGGGTACTGGTGGCAATGGGTATTTTATTTTAACAAATGTTTTTAAATTTAAATATTCACCATATGTTTTGAGCACTTCTTATATATAGCCCTTTGTACCCTGAGCTGTGCAAATATCTTATGTATATTAAAAAACTAAATTACACTGGTCATGGTGGTTCATGCCTGTAATCCCAACTACTCAGGAGGCTGAGGCAGGAGGATCACTAGTTCAAGTCTATTTTGAAACTTAGTAAGACTCTGTTTTGAATATAAAAAGGACTGGGGACATAGCTCAGTGGTAGAGCATTAGCCTAGCATGTGTGAGGCCCTGGGTTCGATCTCTAATACTAAAAAAGGAAGGGAGGAAAAAGAAAAGGAACCCTTTGACAATGTGCCTCCCTCCCTAGTCCTTCCCATAGCTCTCTCTGACTACACAAGTCATCATCTTAATGGGGACATTCATGAGAGTGGCCGCTAACCACCAGGTCAGGACCAGAGTCATAACCCAGGCTGTCCAGGGAACCCAGCCAGGGAAGGGCCTGGGCCCACCTCACCTTCCAACCTGCAGCCACACTGCCGTTCAACACCAAACACACCCTTCAACAGCACCTCCTGCCTTTGCCTGTGCTGAGGAGCCCCCGCACCCCATGTCCTCCATCTTATGACCCCCCGCTCCTCTTATGGCCCAGCTGAAGCGGTCTTCCTCAGCCCAGACCAGCACAGGGCCCGCCCCCCACAGTTCCCATGGGGCACTCGGCACAGGTTCCCGCTCCTCATCTGCCATCCGCCAGCCCCTGCCCACGTGGCCTGCCTGTCCACAGAGCAGTGGGCACTCGCTGGCCACTCGCTGGGTGGAAAGATGGATTGGCCAAAGGGTGAGTGGCTCCGCCCCTCCATGTGCAAGCAGTGTGACCTTGGGCAAGCACTTTGAGCTCTCTGAGCCACAGGTCAATCTCCAGAATGGGAAAACTAACCTCTGTCTCACTGGAGTACTATAAGGATTCCATGAGACATGTGGAATGCCTGGCACACGGGAGGTGCTCGCTGCTGCTGTGCTGGCATCTCGGCCCTTCCTTGCTGCTCCCTGGCTGCCGCCGTCCTGTGTGACACCTCTCTGTGCCTCACTGTGCCCCCCAGGCCCACCCACTGCAGGGGCTTGATGATGGCAGAAATGAGGCATGGGACACACTCCACCTGTCTGAAGGCTGTGGCTTAGAAACTTCTTGAAGTCTAGCAGCCCGGAGTTGTACACCGTCTCTTCCGAGGGCTCCCAGCTCCAGGACTGGCAGTGACAACCACTCCCTGCCCCAGATGCTCACCACCTAGCAGTCCACACAGCCCCATGCTGCCTAGACCCGTGGCCTCAGAATAGCACTCTGTGTGTGGCAAGCATGAGAAAAGTTTCCCAGACCCACAGTGCCGGAGAACACCAAGGCCAGCCCAGCCTTGTTTCTCCAGTTCCCACAAGCAGGCACTGGCTACTGCTGCCTGTGAACCTCCACCCCGCCCCGTGCACCTGACCCAGCACTGACATTTAGTAAGTGCATAAAAACTTACTGAATCAATGAATGAATGAATGAACCAACCAATGAGTGAATGAATTAGAGCCAGTACAGCGGCGTTGAGGGTAAGGACAAAGGCTCTGAGATCAGCTTGGGTCTCAGTCTTTCCACTTGGTTGCTGACAGACCTGGCCAAGTCTGTAGAGCAAGCTACCTCATATGGTTACTAAACCAATACAACGAGACCAAATACACAGCGTTTAGCATAGTGCTGAACTTCACAGATGTTGGCAAGTATGGTCAGTTATGGTGTCCTGGTAGAACTGGGCCGCTCATTATATAAGGGTACTATTAGCATTTAGTGATGAACCAATGATGGGCCTGGGGGTTGGAGACTACTGGCCTGGACTAATCAGCTATTTAGTTATGTTCCTCACTGCCAGACACCACTTTTGAGATGCAAGGAAAGTCTAAGAGACAAGATTCAGGGGAGAGAACGAACAAGCACCCTGTTCAGCACATTTCAAACGGAAAGGGCAAGTAGCACCAGGGGGAGAAGAGGCCTCAACCTGTGGCTGACTCCACGGGCAAAGCTGACCTCCAATTCCTGGAGGCAGCAGCAAAGAGCTTATCTTGGGGTGGGGTGGGGTGCAAGATGGGACACAGGGCCAGGTGAGCCACCTGTATCTAAGGGAGGGAGCTTTTTGCTGGACAAAGTAGCTGACCCCAGTGTTATGTCCACTTCTCATTTGCATGTTATTATCTGGCTTCATGAGCACAATCCTAGGCAGCCATGGTGACCACAGGGACCAATATGGGTAGTGCCAGTCCTGGTGCCAGTCCAGTCAGCACCCAGCGGCAGGCGCCTGGCTTCTCCCACCTTTCCTTCGGGCGCCGGGTTGCCTGGGTTTAGGGAGGGGCTGCATGGGCATCAATTCCACAGCATCTGGCGATGTCTCCTGGTGCAGAGGGCACCTGTCCCACCCGAGGACAGGCAGGTTTCCACCCCGCCTGGCCCGTGGTCCTGCTCACCCGCTGCAGAAACTCCGTGCGCTCTTTCTTCTTGTTCCGGCACCGGGCCGCCGCCACTTTGTTCTTCTCCCGGCGCCTTTTCCTGCGTTCCTCTTCCTCATCTAGCTGCAAAGGCACAGAGCCACTGATTAGACCCTGAGGCAAGGACAGAAGGGGGACGGTTCCCCTTTCTAACCCACATCTCAGCAGCCACTGATTGCTCACGGCAGTCAGACTGCTGGCTGCAGAGACGCTCTTCTCTGAGTGGGTGGGCATCGTGGGCAAGAACCAGTGTCCCACAAGGGCAGGGCTACCTGGTTCTGCCACAGTGCAAGGAGCCAGGAGCCTCCACTCCCAGGAGGTGGCAGGGGTGGGGTGACCTGTTCTCCTGCTCAGCCCAAGTCCTCTGGGCACAATTTTCTGGGCCAGCAGTTCCTAGACACTTCCTTTAAAAATGCCTTGGGCACAGCCACAAGTTTCTCATTTTAGCCCCACCCTTACACCCCTCCGACTACCTCCACCCTCTCCTCTCACCTTCTGCTGGGATTTTAAGCCCTCACTGCTTGGAATCTACTTCCTCAGGCTGCCAACAGTCTCCCAGCTACTTTGCCTGACTGCGATCCTTTTCCCTACCTCTGCCTAGTTTTCCACCAAGATGCCAGCTGGGACAGAGTTGGGGAACCTGGGGACACAGCCCAGGGGCCTCCTGAGTCTCCAGGTATGATTCTCCTGCAGGACATGTAGGGTGCTCATCACACATGAAACACACACAAGAGATGGGGAGGTGGAAATTCAGGGCCCACCACCAGCCCTGCCTTAGAATCCAAGTGGCAGCTGTTAGTGTTTTATTAGTAATAATAATAGCAGCTGGCATTCACTGCCCACTTTGGTAAATGCATTAAACACATACCATTTAACCTTCATAATCAAGTCTTATGAGGAAGCAGCTATTACTATACCATTTTACAAATAGTGAGTCTAAGGCTCAACAGCTCAGTCCATGTCCAAGGCCATACAACAAGAAAATGGCGAAGCCAGGATTTGAACTCTGGTTTCTCCAGCTTCAACTTCCTTGTACTTGATCACTGGTTTCCAATGGCCCAAATCCATCAAGGTCACATTAGTGTGGTGCCACTTGCTGTCCATTACCTATTAGGAAAATCTGGAGACTACATAGGGCCAACTGGGCTGCAGACAGCTCAGAGTCAGAGGCCACTAGAGAGGCTGCTGGATTGCCCTGGGCTTGCCAACTCTCACTTCTAGAGTGGAGCAGGGGATGAGGGATGACTCTGGCAGCAAGGTCTCAGCTCACAGGGCTGCAGGCCAGGAAAATAAGCAACCTCTCTCCATGTACTCCCAGCATGCTCTAGGAGCTCAGCACAGAGACCTGGGCCAGAGAGCAGCACAGGGCAACGGCACAAGCCTGGCAGAGAAGCTTCCTCCTTCTCCACCACCTCTGGGCTCCTCCTGACCCCCAGAGGCTGCCAGAGAGGCGCCTCATCAACACGGCCGCACCCAAGCACCTCCCAGTCCCTTGGCCTCTTTTGGAACGGAACCAGAAGTGACAGCTCCTCTGGCTGACCCGCATCTGGGAAAATAGAAACCTGGCTGAAACTGATTCCGCCCAACCTCAGCCTCACCCCTCCGCGGGCTGAGGTCACAGTGACGCCAGGCAGGGGGAAGGAACTGAGGAAGTGGCTGGCAGTGCAATCTCCCCTTGGCCAACAGGGTTTGCCCACAAACTGTCAAGTGATGGGTGCAGCCAGGCACTGCTGGGCTCAAGGGTCTCAAGCTTCCCTCTGAGAAACCCCTGAGTCCCTCTGTCCCCTACACCAGCTCTGCACACGACTTGATTCTAGAGTCAAGAGCAAGTGGAAGCTGCTCTGGCAGCAGATGCAGAGATCAACACTGGAAGGAAGTTCACCAGATCAGCTGGGCCAGCTCGACACCCAGACAAGGGGATGGGGCTGCTCCACCCACCCGCTGCAGGCTGTCAGTCCCCTTGCCTCACACTGTACTCCAAACGCCTGGCTCTTCTCCAGCCAGCACAGCCCTCCCAGCCCCAGATGAGAGGACCTTCCTGTCCTACTTGGTAAACTCCTACTCCACCTTCAAGAGTAAACAGCACCTCCTCTGGTAAGGCTCCTTTGACTCACCAGATGAACCAGCTGCTTTTCCAACAGCACCGTGAAGACCACTATCCTTGGACACCCTGTCTGCATGCCTCTTTTGGAAGATGGGGACCTAAGCATGGCACTTACTGGGAGTTTAATAAACCTTACTCTGATGAAGGACTGGAATAAAGGATTCCAGAGAAAGATGCTGTAGGCTTGGATTCTTTACCTGAAAGCTACTCACTGCCTGTGTTTGCATCTGTATACCTTTTCCCCAGAGGCTCATGGGAGCCTTTTCTTCTAGGGGTGGCCTCTTTGTGTGCAGAGGTCAGCAAAGCTTAGGGATTAGGTCCTGTCTTCCACAGATGCACACTGGCTGAAGGTAGGGTCTAAATTCAGGGGCACAGGCCCCTGATGGCTGGGGGCAGATCACAAATCCCAAGCAGGCCTGCAAAGAATCCAGAGTGTGCCCATAGACCTAAAGCCCCAATTCCACAAGCGTCACAGTTTCTGCACCCATCCCAGACCTGTCCTGCACCTGTGCCCATCTGGACTGACAAGACATAGCCCCAAACCCCGCTTTGTCACACCCTCCCCATTAAAACTGGGCCAAGTCTCCATGAAACCCTCCCACTGCTGGTTCAGAGCTGTCCAGAGGAAATGTGGAAAACAGCTGTCAAGGCCCTACCAGAAATAAGTCGGGAGTTTGCAGCCCCCCATACCCCCAGCCTCCTCCATTCCCAACAGCGACTCGCGCCTGTGCCCACACCACCATACCCCCAACTGGAACCTCCTAGGGAACCTCTGCCCTTGTCCAGACTCTTCTTTAGTCCCCAGGGTCAGGCTGCTGCCTCCTCCTTCCTGAGGCTTCCTGAATTATCCAAGCTATTTGGTCAGAGTGGGTGTGAGACAGCAGAGCGTCTGCACCACACACAGTACAGAGATCTAAACTGGTGCAGAACCCCCAGTAGAAGCTGACGCTGATCCTTGCAGACATAGCAGGAGGAACCACTGCATGGGGAGGAGGCCACTTGACACCAAGACATTTAAAGAACTGTGAGATGGGACCTGGGGCAGAGAGAACATGTCTTTTCCTGTTCCCAAGCAGCTCTGGCTCTGTTTCTCCCAAATTCCCAGGAAGGCTCAAGAGCACAGTGCTCTGGGTACCACTGGTGATGGGTGCCCCTGTGCCATCCTTTGCACTAGGGACGCGCAACCAAGAGGATTCTCGTGTTGATCAGCCCACCTCATCAAGTCTGTTCGCAGGCCCCAGCCCCTGGCCACAGGTGACTGAATAAGCTGAGCTGGGCTATATTCACCCTCCTGGAATTTTTTTTTTCCTAATTGCGACAGGATCTTGCTACATAGCGCAGGCTGGTCTTGAACTTGCTTATGTAGCTATGGTTGGCCTCAAATACAGTATGATCCTCTAGCCTCAGTCTCCTGAGTGCTGGGATTACAGGCATGTGCCACCAGGCATAACTTCTGGAATCTGAAATTGGACTGAAAGATGCTAGGTGTTGGCAGCCAGGCATGGTGGCGAATGCCTATAATCCCAGCACTGGGTGGGTAGGGGAAGGGGCAAACACAGCCTAAGGCAGGAAAATTGCAAGTTCGAGCTCAGCTTGGGCAACTTAGTGAGACTCTGCTTCAAAAATATATATATTAGATGGTGGGGGATATGCTGGCCGCCGGCTTCATCCATGTGCCCAGAATTAGAAAGATGAGGCTGCAGAACTATAGAGAGGAGCAGAGACCAGACAAAAATGCTCAGGAAGACCAACAGAGGAAGAAAGCCAGGGTTGGACCAGGGTGAGTGAGCAAGGTACACACTGAAGGGGGCCCTCCCCACTCTAGGGCTCCAGCAAGCATAGGGTGGGGCACCAAAGAACAAGCACCTCCTCATTGTCATTCCTGGAGTCCTCATTTGCTCACCTTGGCCTTGACCCTGGAAGAGAGAGCACCAGACAGAGATGGAGACACAGGCAGAACACAGACAGAGGTGAAGATGGGTGGAGAGATGCTAAGGCAGAGAAGCAGAGCCACAGAGAAGCGGGGACACATGAACAGAGGCCAATGGCATGGCCACACAGATGGACAGGCAGCTGGCGGGCAGAAGACATACAGAACCAGCACTTCAGTCCTCTGGTGAGCCCTGAATACATTCCCTGTGCTTGAGGTTCATTTATTTTATTTTATTTTTTTGGTACCAGGGATCAAACTCACAACCTCGTGCCTACCAGGCAGGCACTTAAACCACTGAGCTAATCCCTGACCCTATTTTTTGAGACAGAGTCCCACTATGCAGTTCAGGCTGGCCTTGAACTCAGTTAGTAGCCCAGGCTGGTCTCGAACTCACAACAATTCTCCTGCCTCAACCTCCCGAGTGCTGGAATTAAAGGCATGCACCACCATGCCTGGTTATTTATTTATTTTTTTTTTTTTTTGGGGTTCCAAATCCATTTTATTTCAAGGATAAAAAATAAAATAGAAGAAGGAGAAAAAGAAAAAGAGGAAGAGGAAGAAGAAGGAGGAGGAAGAGGAGAAGAAGGAGGAGGAGGAGGAAGAGAAGGCGGAGGAGAAGGAAGAGGAGGAAAAGAAGAGGAAGAAGAAGAAGAGGAAGAAGGAGAAGAAAGAGAAGGAGAAAGAAGAAGGAGGAGGAGGAGAAGGAGAAGAAGGAGAAGGAGAAAAAAGAAGAAGAAGAAAAAGAAGGAGAAGGAGGAGGAGGAGAAGGAGGAGAAGGAGAAGGAGAAAAAAGAAGAAGAAGAAAAAAGGAGAAGGGGAAGGAGGAGGAGGAGGAGAAGGAGAAGGAGGAGTAAAAAGAAAAAGAAAAAGAAGAAGGAGGAGGAAGAGGAAGAAGAAGAGGAGGAAGAGAAGTAGGAGGAGGAGGAGAAGAAGGAGAAGAAAAACTACAACAAAATTTCAAAACACGTCAATCAGGGGGCAAGGATGGTACCTACATTGCGCACTGTCATCCTGTGCTTGGGGCTCAAGATGGATACTCCTGAATCTGTCCTGAAACTCCCTCCTTTAGCCTGCAATGAGTTTCAGGTTTCTGCCACTTGCCACTAAAGGATGCCCAAGACACCAGAGCTCAAACCTTGTGAAGCCAGGGGATGCCAGATGATAACAGAGAGAAGCAGAGGGCAGTCCCTGCTGATCCTACAGGGGAAACCCTATCCAGCACCGATGCGTGTAGAACATTCCAACCACTGGGAAACTGGCAGAACCTGGATGCAGAAGGGCCCCTACACACCAGAAATAAAAAGCAAACAACCCATGAGGGAGGAAGGGAAAATGAGTACCCCAAAATCTCTCTCCTGCTGCTGGTGCCTCCCACTGGTCAAATTCAATCCTAAATCAGAGTGCAAGGGATGCTGGGTAGTGCAGTCCACTTGAAAGGACAGCTTGGGCACACAGTAGTGTCAACAGGACTGGATCGGATGCTTGGATGAAACCATCCAGTGCATGGCTCTATGTGATCTTACAAGCCCACTCACAGTACTGCTCCCTGTCAAGCCTGGCAGACAGGAAACAATGACAGTAACAGCCAAGGAACAGGTGCAGGGACCAAGTCATCCCCACAGCTAGTTCGTCCCCAGCACTCACTGGGTGAGCACTGTGGAGTTTTTCAGTTCCTTGAAACTCAGGGTGGTCTGCAGACAGCCCTGTCAGCCCTACCCGAGCGCTGGTGAGAAAGCAGATCCTGACCTTCCCTAGCCCTAATGAAACAGAATCTGCCTGTGGTATGATTCCCAGGTTGACCTATGTGCACAGGGAGGTTTGCCCTGGAGGCCATTAAGGGGCTGCTAAAGTTCTTCTCCACAAACACATTGCTCTCCCGGTTATCCTCATTTGGTAAACACCATCAATGTGGCTATTCAACCAAAAAGAAACCCAGGAGTAATCCGTAATCCCTCCTTTCACGTGGTCCATTTGGTGGCTTGGAGGAGTCCACCTGCAAAACACATCTGTGGGCCGTCAACCCACACAAGATTCCAGCACTGCTGCCTCCAGGCTGAGCCATGAGCATCGCAATGGTCCTAAGGGATCTCCCCTGGTAAATGCAAATCAGCAACTCTGCTTAAAACCTCCCACATCTCCTGTTGCACATGGAATAAACCCTAGACTGCTTTGCAGGCCCACAGGGCTCAGGAGACCTGGCCCCACCCTGCCCTCTAACCATCTATTGCAGGGAAGGGACCCTACCCCTCAGTACCTGCAGCAGGGCCTCCCTCCTCTTCCACAAAACACCAAGTTCTTCCCTGCCCCTGGGCTTTGCACTTGCTGTCCTCTCTGCTAGGACTTCCTGCTGAACACTTTGCTGACCGCCCCTGTCTAAAATAACCACATCTTCTCTGCCCTGTTAGCATCTCCCTCTCTACTTCCTCTGGGTACTTTTCTCTAATTGCACTTACATTCCCCACATGTGCATCTGCCTGCCACTCCTCAGTCTCCCCCTGAGAATGCCAATCTATTTATAGTTCATCTATTTACATAAATACCTTAGTCGGCCTCCTTCACTGCTATCCCCCAGCCCCTAAAGCTGAGCATGGCACAGAATGGGCCTTTGATGAATATTTATTAATTAAATCAAGGGTATTTCCTTCTCCACTTCAGTAAACAATCTAGGACAGCTCCACTGTCCTCCCCTACTTTTACAGATGAGGGAACTAAGGACATCAAGGCTGCCGGGATACTCTATGACAGCTCAGGACTTCTGCCCAGCTCCTCCAGCCTCAGGAGCCAAGTGCTTTTGCTCTTTGAAAGGCAGGTGGACTACGTGTCTCCCCACACATGTGATGAGGTCCCCAGCCTTTCCAGCCACAACCTCATGATGAGGGCAAAAGTCAACAGGAGATGATTCAACCCGAAAGGCAATGATCATTTTTGCTTTGAATTATGAGTCTTCTAAATTAAAGGAAAGTTACTGCACAAGGGACATGAATGCATAACATGTAAGCTACCTGGTTAAAGGAGGCTTAGCCACCTCCTTTCAGCCTAACGCCCACCTGCAGTTGTGTTTCTTGGGTGCTGTCTTTGCCCTATGTAGCTTTGTCAGTGGCAATAGCAGCCCAGATGTGAACCTGGATTCTCACACTTCATAAGCATTTTCAGAATTATATCTTGTGAGATCCACCAACAGACAAAATGGGAAACAGAAGTGACACATTCAACCCAAGGCCTTGGAAATACAAAAAAAAGACAAAAAACAAAAAAAACTTCACATGGACAAAACAGTAAGGGGAAAGAACAATAAAGCAGGCAGCAAGTAACAACAGAAAAGCCCAACCTCACCCTAACTAGAATGGCAAAGGTATAAAGAGCTTCACCTCAAACTAAAAACTGTAGCTTGGGCAGAGAGAACCAGCTTTGCCTGAGACTCAGGGCTCTGGGGAGTCTTCCAGTACTGAATCCCCCAAAAGCTCTGCTACCAATTGGCTGTGCTCCTGGGAAAGTCCTTGTCTCTCTTCCTCGCTGGCACACGGAAGGCACTGACCCTTGCCAGACAGCGTGGTAATAAGGACTAAGTTGCAGCCCAGAGCCTGGAACAAGGAAGGGTTCCGCAGATGCCGCCTTCCCTGCCCACCTTGCTAGGTGACAGGGAGGCAGCACCAGAGCCTGAAGCAGCATGTTCAGGCTCCCTCTTTGGCAGAGGTGGCAAAGAAGGAGAGCTGGGGAGAGAAAGGGGCAGGGTGAGCCAACCCTGCAGTCTCCAGATCCAGCCCTGGGCCTTGAGCCACCAGCCAGGCCCGTAAGAGCCCTCCCCAAGCCCCCATGGAGGAGCCACATTCCAACATCAGGGACCCATGAGCACCCTGGGAAGTAAACACCCGAATGCCAAACATACCAGACATTCCCCCACAGAAACAGGCTGCGTGGAGCCAGGGGCTGTGCTCCCAACCCACTGCCTCCTCACAGCATCCGCAAAGCAGGACAGTCCAGGGCTGAGACCTCAGCCAGGCCACAACTGCCAGACTGGGTCCGCGGCCTCCTCTGCTGCAGGAGGGCGGGATGAGGGATGAGGAAGCCCCAAGGGCCCTCATCCAACACCCTTGCTGACCCCCTGCAGCCTGCAGGGGCCAGACCCTCCCTGCTAGCACCTCCCTTGGGGCTGAGCTGTTGGAAACTGTCTGCCTTGGTCTCTCCCGTCTTCTCTAGCCAGGCCTTCTTCCTCAAAGTCTGTAACTCAACTGTTTCAGTAAACAGTGGGCAGGGCTTACAGAGAAAATTTAAGACAAATGCTCAGTTTAAAGCTGGGTTGTGAACTCAAGTCACCTCCAGGAGCCAAGCAAGAAACCGTTAGTGAAGGAAGAGGCCAGGATGGGCCTGTGCCCACTGACTCCCAAGGCAGGGACACTCCGACAAGCCACAGCAGGGTGCAGGCTAAGTACTGCCAAGTCTTCCAAGTTTTCCAGGCTAGCCAGAAACATGGATTTTTACAGTAAAATCTCCCAATGTCTAATGTCAGCCACGAATTCTATTTCAAAAGGAACACTGTAAGCTGCAGAAAACACATCAATGGGTTGTGCCAGCTAAGCTATGACCTTTGGCACACGATGAACCCAATGGGGCTGTTATCAGAAGCCTGGGTTCTTGTCATTGCCATGTCCCAGTCTGGGACCTCGGGCCCATCAGTTCACCCTCCTAGACCTGTGGTTCATCTTTAATGAACAAACTAGCCCCCGCTTCTCTTTGGCCCCCAGACACTGCTGCACAGTGGGCCCGAGAACCCTCAGTTTACAATCGCAAAAGCGCAGCTCAGCAAGGTGAAGCATCACCTAAGCCACTGAGCCCATTCCCCCAGGCTGCCTTGTGCAGATTCTTACTCGCTGCACCCTCCAGGGCAGGACCCGCTTCACAGTGGGGACAGGAAGTAGACCGGGGGCTTCTGCATTCAGATTCTCGGTGCCAGAAAGGGGCTCTTGGCAAGCTCATAGCCCCATCCCTAGATTTTACAGATGAGGAAACTGAGGCCCAAGGAATGAAAAGGCTTGCTGTGACACTCACACTTGAGGACAGTGACTGGGTCCTCAGGGACAAATTCAAAGGACACTGCTCGGTGCACGCTCCTAGGCCTCCTGGCCGTGCTGACTCTGCATCAGCCCTGTCCCTGAACTCTCTCTGCCCTGATCGATGACACTGAACTCATCTGCCTTTCTGGTCTCTGGCTTGGGACCTTCTTCCCCTTCCAGTTGAGCCTCCAGCCTGTCCTCGGCCCACTGCTTTCTCTCTCTGTGTACAACTTCTGGATTGTTGCTCCATCGGCTCCTGTGGCTTCACGACCTCCTGTACACGAATGCCCATCAAACCTTCCTTTCCAGACCCAAACATCCACCCACCAGGCAGACACTGTGTGTGGATGCCTCTCAGTCCCTCAAGGTCCTCACCCTCCACTGATTTCCTGATCTCTTCCTCCATTCAGCTGGCACCGCTGCCCACCCCTTCCCTGGAGTTCCCCTGAGGCCAGGCCTCACCTCTCCCCCATCCCATTCATTTTCTCCAATTGTGAACACACAAGCCGTTTGACTGCACACCTCAAGTCATCCTCAGATTGCTCCCCACTGTCCATCCCCACTGCCACTTCCCAGACCCCTTCCCTCTCCTGGACCACTGAGGGTGCCTGCAAGTTCTGCATGACCACCCTCCTGCCTCGCCCCTGGAGGGAGCTCGCCTGGGCACAAATATGACCAGTTACTGATCTTTAGTGATCAGGAGTGATAAATTCTTAAGTTCCCTGGCCTAAGGATAAACCTTAAGCTCTTCACTGCATCAAACAAGGCTCCCTGTGGCTTGACCCGACCTGCTGTGGTCACTCCTGCAGTCTGTACCACCCCTCCGCTTCACGTTCTTGAAACACCAAGCTGCTGCCTACCTCAGGCTTCCCTGCCCCGCGTGCCTTTGCCTTGCTGTCCCCACGATTTGCTTCTCTTGTCTCCTGGACACTCAGCTAGAGCATCACCTCCCATAGGACGTCCTCCCTGATCTCACGCCCTCCAGACTTCTGAAGATGTCCCTTCGCTCAGAGCTCCTGCACAATGCTAAACCTATCCTGACTCTTAGTGTGCTGCCTTCTATCTTCAGTTTCTGTCTCCTTCACTAACCCGGGCATCCCCTGGAGACCAGGCCTGTGTATGGCTGCAAGCTCAGCACTTTGTAGAGCTTGTGGCAGTCAGCAGCACTCTCTAAATGACCAATAAGGGAGGGAAAGAGGGAGGCCGGACCCTAGAGCTGGACTTCTGACTCCTAGCCCATTGCCATTTCCGCTTCCCCCCAGCCGCCTCTCAGCTCCAGGATATAACCAAACCCTCGCACTGGAGCTGTGTTTGCTCAGAGCAACTCAACCAACCACCAGGTGAGGGCTCTGCGCAAGCACTGGCAGGGAAACGGCTCTACCTGTCGAAGTGATTCACTGGGCTCTCACGCTGCTCGGGTGCGGGTGGTCAAGGCTGCTCAGTGTTCTCTGCATCTGCAGGAAATGGTGGGGAGGTTCCAGAAGGGAGAAGACCCAGAGGTCTGCATGAATGGATAGTCTGACACAACCACGGGAGCTCTGTTGGACATTAGGGCCCACTGTGGACCCTCCAAAGCCGACTGTTCTACCACCCCATGTCTCTGCGTGCCACCCCATGTCTCTGCAGCAAAAAGCATTTCTCTTGGCCCTCTCAACTCCCCTCCCATCTGCAGAAAAAACCTTTTTCTAGGTTTAAAGAACCTATAGACAGTAGGTCGCAGAGGCATGGAGCTGATTTCATAAACAGAATGGGGAAGGGCTTTTCTCTCAAAAAGCCATGGAGAATGGCCCATTTCCACTACTAAGAAAAGACAGCATTGTGTTTAGAACAAAGCCTGCAAGAGCGGGCTGGGCAGGGTGACATCCATTTGTGGACAGTCCTGCTAGGTGAAAGCAAACACTGTTGCTACAAAAATGAGAAAGAGTCCAGAAGACAGAGGAAAAATCGCATTGGTACAGGCAGAGATTCTAACATTGTGGAGAAAAAGAGACAATGAATGCCGGGAACTCCTTTTTCTGGAGGAGAGCTATTTGGAGAATGATGACTTTTGTTGAAACATGTCTATTTTCAGCACATTTCATATTGATGATTTTGTGGAGTCTGGTTTCCTACTAGGCAATCAATCTACTTTCTTGCCCTACTGATAATCACTTCAAAAGATGAGAACAGGGGGGCATTAGTGGCTCCCACAAGACTCTCTCTAGGTAATAAGTAGACTATATCTGGCAGGGAAAACCTCATTTTCTTCTTAGAGAGTTAATAATCCAGTTGAAACCAGTTCTTTAACAACTACAGCAAATGGTGTAACATGCCTGGATTACATACTGGGTCAAAAATGGAGAGACGAGCTCCTGCAAACTGACTCCATGTACAATTAAATGAAAACACAGTTGTTGCACAGAATATTTATGAATGGGGCTGTTGTGAGAGCCCTGAGTTGGCTAAAGCAGAAGACCGTTTCAAGTGGCATCCTATTAAATCCTTCGGAAGTCATTTGTTTTTCATCATGAAGGTGAAAAACAAGGTCCTTGCTTAATTATTCTCCACCAAAGCAGTTCCGTTGAATTTGTATGCAGGGTGTGCAGCTAAAACACGAATTTTAGCCAATTTCATTCAGTCACAAGGCAGGAATAACAGACAAATCACCCAGCAGAAAGGCAGCTTCTATACAGAGGGTACTGAATGCCAGCTAATATAAATCTCACTGATGTGGCAGGGCCAAGCAGTGATACCTGGCCTGCAAGGTGAAAAGGTGATTTCACCATGAGTGATACATGTAAAGATTTAGATGCAGTCAACATTCAGCGAGGTGGTAAAGAAGGGTGTGGCCACCCCAGGACAGGCAAGGTAGGGTAGAGCTCCCTCTTGCTACTGGCACAGAGCAACTCCTAGTTCACGGACCACAACAGCTGAGAACTCCCGGTCATGGATAGTAAATGTGGGTTCCTATAGAATCAGGACAACTTATTTGACTCATTCCTCTAAAAAAATAAAGGAGCCAGCCACGGACAGAACTGGTAATTTAATTAATTTGGAAGTCCCTTAGGGTGTGGTCATTGGCAAAGTCAAGGCGAGGAGTTTCAGACCTGGAAATAACCACTTCGGAATCATTAAAGTGTTTACTGACTCAGACAGTGACCCATGCCTTGCAAAGATTCAGGTCCCATGCACATTAAGAAATTCTCAGTGGCAGAACTAGAGATAGCTTTGAAGGAAAATGTGGCTTTAGAGCCTTGTCGCCATTCTCATAGGTTCTTTGCCAGTTAGAGCTGGAGGCATGGTCATGTCATCTAAACATTTAGAAAGCACCCAAATTCCCTGGAGGACATATTGTAGTGTAGTTTTCTGGGCTCCATGGTCAGCTTCACTCTAAGACCAGGGATCCTACATCCTACATCAGTAGGTGAGACCCAAGACTCTGCACCCCTGACAAGCTTCTGATGCTGCTGTCACTGTTCTGTGGGCCCCACTTTGGGGAATGCCAATATATACCAGTGGATTTCAGATTGGGGTGCATGTGTGTATGTGGGTGTTACTGGGATTCAACCCAGGTCCTTCTCACTGAGTGACATCTTGTTTTTTATTTAGAGACCAGGGTCTCATTAATTTGCTAAGTGGCCCAGAAGCAAACGTCTCTGGTTTAAATGATACCAAAAAACACTAAATTCACAAAAAGGTAGAATTTTATTCAAGGGTTTATAATTGTGTTATATACTTATGGTCTTTCAACAAAAACAATAAGATGTGTTTTGATTAACATCAAACTTTTAACTTACAGGTTAAGTGGGACATGCACAGGTTTCTGATAACCTCAGCACCCAAACTATTCCTGTCTTGGTTTTCTCAGACAGGAAAAATCAGTGGTTTGTTACAAATGGTAGCTAGGCAGGCAGCTGGGCAGAGGGACAGAGGCAGGCAGGCGGATTATGGATAGTGCTTCATCAGCTGCCTTGCCCTCATAATGCTCATCAGCTAAAGACAAGTAACAGGAAGATTTCCGTTGTGAAATCTATGCAAAAGAGAGCAACCTGGCACTAGCCGTCACCTTGGTGGCCCTCTCCAAGGTGTTACATTTCATAAATATAGGGATGTGTGGTGTGTGGGGGGGGTGTATGTTGTTTTCTTTTAAATACAATAGCTAAAACGAGGCCTTAAAAATGTGGCCCTGGAACCAAGTGTGGTGGCGGCATGTCTGCAATCCTAGCAACTCGGGAGGCTAAGGCAAAAGGACTTCCATGAACTCGAGGCTAGCCTGGCCTACATAGTGAATTCAAGGCCAGGCTGAACTACACAGTGAAATTCTGTCTCAACAAATAAAAACAAACAAACAAACAAACAAACAACCTTGGTAAGTGACTTAATCTAGCAGTTAGAACATATCAGAGAAAATGACGTCTGGAAAAGAGGTTTACAAGCTGCAAAGTGCATTGTCTGGGTCAGTCATGCAGATGTTCACATCCATTTAAAGTCCTGGGCTGCTCCAGGCTAGAGGTCCCTGCCAGCCTGCACAGACCCACTGACTCAGAAGGCTCCCCAGGGGTCCTGATGAGCGGTGGCCAGTTAGGAGCACAGTCCTGCACCCAACGCTGTCAGCGCCTACTCCTTGCCTCTGGGTGACCACTAGCAGCAAAAAGGAAAGGCGAGAAAATGAGCCTAGCCAGATCCTGGCCTTCTCACTGCTGCTGATCTAAGAGTGGGATTTAACAATCCCAGCTCCTGACTCTGGAGCGCCTCTATACACTGGGTGATTTGCTACATTATCCCTTCTAATCCTCCCCATTTCCCTGTGGCAGAGGTTACGCCTCTCCATCTTTAAAACAGTTTTATTGAGATAAAATTCACACGCATCCTACAATTTGCCCAGTGCAACAGACAATTCAACAGCCTTTAGTGTATCCACAGAGTTGTGCAACTACCACCAGAATCAATTTTAAAATATTTTTATTACCTCCCAAAGAAACCTCAGCCATCACTCTCATTCCTCCCATCTCCCCAGCCCTCAGCCAGCAGAGGACCAATTCTACTTCCTACCTCTGTAGAATGTGCTATTCTGGGCACCTTATCTACACAGAGTCATGTAACATGTGTCCCGTGAGTGGCTGCTTTTACTCATGACACTGTTTTCAAGTTTCACCCATACTGCAGCATGACTCAGTACTCTTTTTATGGACCAATTATATTCCATTATATGAATATATCACGTTATTTATCCATTGAGGCACGTCTGAGTTATTTCCATTTTGGGACAATGATAAATACTGTTGCGATAAATACTCATGTACTTGTTTTTGTGTTAGCATATTTTCCTTCCTATTGAGTGTTTGTGTGTGTGCGCGCTCACGTGCGTATGGAATTGCTGGGTCATCTGGTGAGTCTTCTTTAGCCTTCTGAGCAACAGTCAGACCATTCCCCAAAGTGGCTGCACCATGTAACACACACTAATAGTTCATGGCCACAAAAGTCCTATCCTCACAAAACTTGCTTTATCTTTTTATTATTATAGTGACATAGTAGGTATGAAGTAGTCTCTCACTGTGGCTTTGGTTTGCATTTCCTTGAGGGTGAATCTAACTGATCATTGTGCTCATTCACCATTTATATATTTTCTTTGAACAAATGTACACTGAGATATTTCACTCACTTTCCAATCAGGTTATCTTTTCATTATTCGGTTATAAGTTTTTATATATTCCAGATACAAGTTCCTTATGAGATCTATGATTTGCAAAGATTTTCTCTCATTCTGTGGACCTTTTTAATACTTCATGTCCTTTTGTGGTTTTTTTTTGTTGTTGTTGTTTTGTTTTATTTTGTTTTTTGTAGCACTGGGGATTGAACTTACAACTTCCATGACTGCCAGACAGGAGCTTAAGCCACTAAGCCAAACTCCCAGCCCTAGTTTTTTGAGGCAGGGTCGCACTATGTAGCTCAGGCTGGCCTTGTGCTCGTGTTGTAGCCCAAGCCGGCCTCGAACTCAACACTCCTCCTACCTCAGCCTCCCACCGAGTGCTGGGATTAAAGGCGTGCGCCACCACACCCGGCAAAAGTGTTTAATTTTGATGATGTCTAATCTATACTTTTTTTTTTTTTTTGGTTGCTTGTGCTTTGGTGTGTTGGGGGTCACATCAATGAAACTATTGTCTAAGCCAAGGTCATAAAGATTTACAGCTGTTTTCTTCTAAGAGCTTTATCATTTTAGCTACTAAATTTAGGTGTTTTTGTTTGTTTGTTTGTTTTTTGTCCTGAGAAGGTTTTTTAATTCATTTAAGGTTCATTTTTATATTTAGTTTGAGGTAGGAGTCTATCTCCTCCTATTTAAAAAAAATCATTCTGGGGATGGGAAGCAACTTTGTTTTCCTTGAAGCATAAAACCAGCCAATGTTGGCAGGTAAAATATCAAATTTATAAACACAAACTCTAGTCAAGCCAGTCAAGGAGAGGTTCATGGATGATCAGAGCCTGAGAAGTATTTGAGTATGCCTCAATTTAACTTTTTACTTACGAAATCTGCACCCAGGTTGTCTCATTCTAGTTCCCTACTCAGACTTCTCCCCAGTTAATCTGAAGTGACACTGACGAGACCAGTGTGCCTTTCACCCACGCTGACTGCTCACCTCATCTCTCCTGACATCACCGGGAAGAGCAGGCCCGCTCTGCACTGACCAGAAGGGGCCCGGGGCGTGGGAAATGGGGTCCCATTTCGTGGAGCCCTTCACCCACCCCAGCTTCCAAGCTGCTCTTGGATTACTTGACATCTGGTAGCCAAGTGTGAAACACAATTTAGTTTTCATTCTCTTATCTTAGGTTTGAGAGCCAACTATCCGACTGCCTTCTTCTCTACTGCTGACGAGGCAGTTTTCCCACAGAACTAAAAACCCTCCAAATACTCACATCTACATAACAGTACTTGTATTTTCTTCCTCATTTTCACAAGGGAGGATATGAAGCATCTAGTGATCTGCCCAGAGCCAAACTGTTTCAATGCAATGCCTTGCTTTGAAATAGCACTGTTTCCCAAGAGCTGAGGGTCTTTATTTGTTGTCAGGGGAGGCAGGGAGAAGGGTTACAGAGACAGACAGCGAGGAGCTTGTCACCCAGAGCATGCATGAGCACTGGGCTTAGCAAAGGGGGCCTTGAAGCCAAAGGACAGGGCACAGCATATGACAGGAAGTGCACAGTCTTGAAGAATGGCTACCCCAGAGGAGCTCCAGGGCTCTACTCCCAGCACCTCCACAGCCTGCCTGAATCTAGCCAAATTTTCTTCCAGGTCTTTCTGCTGCGATCTTGGGCCTGTTGCTTTGTGTCTTTTAGGCATAGTAGAGGAGAGGGATTTGAGTAGCTTCACATTATGCATCAAGGTAAGTATCAGGGAGAGGGCTCAGTTCCCCAACTATGAGGTCACATTGCCAGTGGACCCGGGACACCAAAGGAAGATGACCAGCATTGAGTAAAGAGGCCACTTCACAGGGCTGCTAAAAAATCTAGTGGTTGATAAGCATCCAGCAATGACATTAACACCACAGGAATGTGACAAGTGGCCACACAAAGCAGCCAAGGGGCAAGAGAGGGCCAAAGAACCTTCTCTTCACAGTAGGTGAAGATGACAGAAACTCCAGCTGCATCTAAACTGCACAGACAACCAGAAACAGGCAGGGCAGCTTGCTTTCCTGAATCCCAGGCCACAGGCTCAAAATGCCCTAACACCAGTGCTGTCGGATTAGATGATTTGCTACAAACGTACCACTTTCTATAAAGGTAATTGACAGGGATGATGCGCTACACACAAGGTCACCTTTACATACCTTCATGATGCAACTTTATGAGTTTTAGTTTCCTTCTTCTATAAATGAGGATACTGATGCTCTGAAGAACCAGCTGACTTGTTCACTGTCATGCCAGGCATGTGTGACAGAGCCGGAACTTTAACCCAGATGCTTAAATTCAAACCCAGACTCCAGAAGTAGCCCCTCTGGTTGAGCTGGAATGGTGCCCTGCTCCCATGACAACGGGACACTTCTGAACACAGGCTGCCCAGCACCGCCAGGCGCAGGAGGCCCTCCAGGAAATGGAAGCCCAAAGGAAAGTACCCGAATCAATGATAAAAACTCAGATAATGATTACATTTGAAAAGAGGATTACAATACACCTTATGCGTGTGTCTTAACACCAAGTATCATGTGAAACCTTTACCTGTGTTAATTCATCTCTTTATCACAGCAACTCTAAGAGGCAGGTATTATTATCATCCCCATCTTAATATGGAAAGTCTAAGGAAAAGCAATAGGAGCTTTCAAAAGTGACTTGGGCTAACTAAGAACACATTAGGCAGCTAGTTTTTGAATGCCATCTCTCCAAGGGACCTTATGCTAGGACAACAGCAAGTATGACCAAGCCTATAATTTTAAACAAAAGCTCCAGAACTCTCCTGAGTGCTCAGGGTATGGGATCAAGCAAGAGTCTCAAAAGGGCCAATGTCAAACACACTCACTCCTGCTTATTCCGTACCCATCATTCTTCCTCAAATGGAATTGTTTGCCGACAAGAAAGCCAATCGCTTTTAGAAACGTGCTAACAAAATGATGGAACCAAAGTAGGAATTCGGGACTTTGAAGATGAGTTGAGAGATTCTGTTCCAAGAATGGACACATTGGATCTTTCTGTCAACCCAGTAAGACAAAAAATGCATCAGAGCCGGGGGAAGAAGGCCAATGCTATTCCGAAGAACCACAAATTAAAAACCAATTATGCAAAGCTTGCTAAAAAAATGTCAGTGGGCTGTCTTTACGCTTCAAGTCACTAAAAACACAAGCAAACTTAGGCCAATGTTTACCCAGCACATCATCTGGTTTGGGGCAACATATTTTGCTTAGGCTAAAATGTGGATGAGCATCTTAGTCTCTTTTATAAACAAACTTTGGGGAGATCACCTCTGGCTCAGAGTAAGCTACCTTCTGAGTCCTCCGTATGACCCATAGATTCCAATTCACTCTCCATTGAAGACCCTTGAAATCGTCTAAAAGGCCCTGAAGAAGTTGGGAAGTCACTCCCCAAAAGCATATTAACTAACTTTGAGCCTGCTAAGCAAAGATCCGGATTCCCTAAACTGTACCTGTAAAGATTATGATGGTAGTGATCTGGAGTACAGTCTAGAACTCTAAATTTTTAAAAAGTTACCCAAGCTATTTTGACAATCAACCAAGTTTGGGAATGGCTAGTTTGATTCTTATTGTGCTTCCTTATTTTTCTGCCCAAAGACATTTAAATTCAGAAATAGAAAAACTATGGAATAAGAACAAGGTAAGAATTGGAAAACAGCAATCAAGAGACAGAAAATTTAAGTGACTTGCCACGCTGACACAGCCAATAATGTCCAGACCAACAAATAGGTATTAGACGTACAGATGTGAGGAACCGCGCAGTCCGAGAGAAGTAAAAAGAAATGTAGGATGTAGGCTCCTGCCCTTGTTTTTAGCTTCTAAGCGCAGAACACAATCTCAAAAATAGGCTGGCGACACAGACAGCATGAAGAGCGCCAGGTGCAGGATGACAGGGAGTAGCAGGGACTGTGGTGAAGTGAGGACAGTACGGGACACGCAGGGCACACGCGCTCAGCTCCAGCCTCCTGTTGGACGCAAGGGTGTGGCCCTGAGTGGCTGGATGGTCTGGCTTCTCCAAAGAAGCCGGAAAGTCTGTATTTCCCAGCTTTTAAATACAGCAACTCATTCAGTTACAAAGAGGAAAAAGAAGGAAGAAGGGAGGGAGGGAGAAAGGAAGAAAGAAAGGAAGAGGCAGGGAGGGCAGGAAGGGAAGGGAAGGGAAACCAAATGAGATTCAAGTGCAGGCTGAAGGAAGAAAAAGAGTAAAGAGGAAGGGAAGGAGGGAAGGAAAGAAGGAAGGAAGGAAGTGAAACGAAAGAAATGAAATGAAGGGAAGGGGAGCAAAAGGGAGGGAAGGGGAGAGGTGCGGAGGGGAGGGGAGGGAAACCAAATAAGACTCATATGCAGGCTGACGCCTGGCCCTGGAATGACAGTTCACAACCTCTGTCCTGAAAGGTCACCCAGGCAGTCCCCTGAGCACTGGGGAGTGGCACAGAGGGCGAGGGTCCTGACCACTAGGTTGAATGAACACTTGGTGTCCGGCTGAGTGTGCAAGGGTGGGGCTGCTGGCCTCCCTCCCCTCCCAGCTGAAATGCATTCCAGGTTCTGAGGCACGGTGTGGTCACAGGGCCACCGCAGTCACTTCAGCAGATGACATGGGTAGGGCCAAGTCCTCAGGCCAGTAGAGAAGGATGGTTGAGCAGCCTAGATGTCAGGGGTTGCAGGATAATGAAAAAGGAAAGATCTGGAGAAAGCCAGAGAGCAAAGCTGTCTTAGAAAGGAATACTGGAAAGGAAAAAAAAGAAAGAGACCAGAAAGAGGACAGCAGTGCAATTCATAAGAGCTAAATCTTAGTATTGGTCCATCAACAGATGAATGGATAAAGAAAATGTGGTCTTTATACACCATGGAGCACTACTCTGCCATAAAGAAGGAAAATTAATGTACTGTACCTTGAGATCATGATGTTAAGTGAAATAAATCAGACATGCAAGCTTAACTATTGCATGGTGTCTCTTATACAAGAAACCCAAAATACATAAAAAGCAAAATAAAAAATAGGTACTAGGGAAAAGGGAGACAGATCTGTTACAAAAGGGAAGGGGACCAAGCGATGGTGGAAGGGGGGAGGGAAGATCAGGGATAAGGGTGGAAAAAAAGAATTGAGATGTATGATGTACATGAACCAACTCCCCGTGAGAAATGTAGCCAGTAGGTACTACAAACATGTCCTGACAAAAACATAAAAACTGAAAAAAGGCAATAAAAGTCCTTTAACCCAAGATGTCCCCAAAAAACCCTGGCCAGCCATCAGAGGAGCAGCCTACCACTGTCCATCCTGTTGGGCTGCTTAGTTTTTCTTCATAGGACTGACCACCACCTGATCTTTTATATTACACATTAATTGGTTCCTTTTAGCTGCTCCCACAGCAATATGTAGTTTCAAGAGAGGGAGGATTTGATCTGCTGTGCTTGTAAATCAGGTCTAGGGCTTAGCACACAATAGATGCCTAGTATATGGGCTGCAGGGAAGCAGTTGGTATTGAACCAGTTTAACATTATATGTCAGCCGGATAATAACATCAGCCCAAAGCACTTCATAATCCACAAACCCCTTACTTAACTCAGTTCCTCAGATTTTCTTTTACTGAACTGCTCCATGCATTTGGAAATGACCCAGGAGATATGGAGCTTCTGCAAGGCAGGCAGCCCAGGCAAGAGCCGCCTGCACTGTGGGTTGGCCTGCACCCTCTTGGAGCCTAAGGGACAACCAGACTGCAGAGCTGCAGGACGTGCCACTAACTGGGCTGTCACTGAAGTGACCAAGTGCTCTGCCGCCAGGTTCATCGGGCCTCCCCCACCCCAAAGAGCTTTCACTGGTGGCCTGAAAAAGACAGAGTGAACACAGAGACAGCACTGGGACAGCAAAAGCTTTGGCACGCAATTCAGACTGCCTGGGTTCCTCTCTCACCCTCATGGACCTCAACTGTAATGTGATTGTAAAAGTAATGACAGCAACTTCACAGGATTCTTACGTGAGATACCTGAGTGTCTAGTACTATGCCTGCCTGTTACATAACTCAGGACAAGGGCAATATGGCTTGGACAGCAACAGAATTACCATCGTCATCCAGGCCCCAGCAGCCCTGCAGTGTGACCAAAGTCACTTAATCTCCCCACTGGACCTTAAATTCCTCTCCTCTAATGCGGGGATAACCTGGTCACCAGAACCAAGTAAGGAATAAATGAGACCATGCGTGTCAAGCACACAGCACAGGGCCTGGTGCATATTGAATGTTTCATCGATGTGAGCTGGTGCCTCATTATTATTCAAGAAACTTTCACTAGTCTAAAATGTCAATGTGAAAATTTGCCATATGCAAATAGGTCTTCAGAACACAGCTTCGACAGCTGCAGGTTTCTCTCCCCACTCACCCTGGGTTTTCATTGCTCCAAGGATGAGCCCCACCTCCGAGATGGGACTAGCACAAGTTGGGAGGTGAATTCTCAGCACAAGGCCCACTGCTTTCCCCTGTAAGGCATGATCTCTGCCAATCCAAGTGCCGCATTGCCCCCGCAACGCTGACAGCGAGCAAGAGGACATGCAAATATGCCCTAAAAACAGCTTGTTATTTTCAGGGCCTGGATGATACCCATTTGTGGGTGCCTGTGAGCACAGCATGTCACTGTCAGGTACAGGGCATTTGCCACCAGTTTGGGGGTGGCTGTGAAATGTAAAAATACCCAACTCGAATAAAGGCCATTTCCAAAAAAGGGGAAAGCTCTTCCAGAGCCTTTTTGGGGGAGTTGGCACCTTAGTCCTCCATGCAAATGCCAGCTGGGCCAAACCCTGCCCGAGGTAGCTGGCTTCATCAAGCCACTTGCGGCATCGGGGCCCAAGGACACTGCACAGCTACAGGCCCACGATGGCAATTTTACTGTGAAATGGTCTAGAAACAGAGACTCTGGGGTTATGGGGCTGGGCAGGAAACTAGCAGCAGGCCAAAGACAAGGGCCCTCCATGACAAAACAGGACACTAAACCAGGAAATGCTATCAACAGTACAACAGTGATTGACAAAATCAATTTGGAAGAATCTAATCATGGTCTACTCTCACCTTATAATCAACAGTCTTTAGTAGCCACCTTCTGTGTACCTGACGAAGGTGCCTCAACCACAAAAGGCTACAGGAAGGACCAGGAACTGAAGGTAGATGAAGGTAGCCAGCAGTAACAAATGCAAAACCTACAGCACAATCAGGACCAAGTTACAGGGAATGGAGGGGCCAGTGGCAAACTGCAGAAAGGAAAAAGTGAGGTGGCTCTCTCCACTCCATTTAGTACAGCAGTTGCCATGACTGAGCAGGGCAGTGTGACCAGATCTTCCCATTTTTTAATTGCAATGTTTAAGTGAAATATTGGTTCGAGTTGCTTTTTAAATATTGCACAGGCCAAACAAAACATAGCCCAGAGCCAGATTCAGCCCACAAACGGCCAGCTTGCCACTCGTGGCCAGGCCCCCAGAATCCCCTCCTCTGCAGTTTTCATGGTGCTTAGGGGAGAGAGGGGCTGAACCATAGTTGCATAATGTACACAGCCCCTCCCCAGACACTGTTCTGCACTTGGGAGCTCCTCGCTCCTGACCTCGGAGCCTCCACGCTCCATCCTGTGGGAGGAGCTAGGCCCATCTTTGCCTGGGAACACTACCCCTGGACAGAGCCCTGCACACCTGATACTCAGAGATAGCCCACACCCTGCCACCTTCCCTCACTGGTTCCTTCCATCTGGTGGCTACTCTGTCAGGCCCCCGTAGAAATGGCTCTTTTGGGGCATTCACCGGAGAAACCATTTGAGCAAATCACAAGTTTGAGCCGGCACGTACTACACTGATGCTGAGCCATGCTGGGGACTTCTGCTTCTCACCAGTCTCTTGGGAAAAGCTGCCCTTCTGCTTGTAAGGTTTGTGAGAGCTGCAGGTGCAAGGGACTGGGGGGTGGGGGGAGGTGCTCCATGTGTGGGTCCTTTGCCACCCCATCTCAGGCAGATGATGCTGGGGGCCGAGGCCATGCCCGGCTCTGGCAGCTGCTAGATAAGAGAAGCCACATCACCTATCTGCCAAGTTCTCTTGTTCAGCCCCAATCTGGGGCCAAAAGAGGGGAAGGCAATGATGTGACAAATAATAATAAGTTGTAGAGATAACTCAATATTGGCATTCTCCTCTACACTTTTCAAAACATACACACATCATCTCTGCCCATCCAACACCCTGGAGAGATCACCAAGATGTCATTATTCATTTGCATCATCACACTTCCTTTGTCTCTCAAAGCAGCCTCCTGACCTAGCCTTGAATGTGTCCATGAATCCCCAGGGCAGCTGGTTAAAATGCAGATTCCAACCCACAGGTCTGGGCTGGGGCCTCACACCACCCCATTTGCACTACTGGTCTTCATGCCATGTTCTGAACAGCAAGGCCAGGGTTCCACAGCACGTCACGTTCAGGGCCAGTCTTAAGGCTCTCGAGTAACAGGACGCACTCACCTCACTCTTCACGGGTTGAGGCCTCTTGCCCAGTTTCACCTCCAGGAAGTGCAAGGGTGCAATCATGGCCCCAATGTTGCGGATGTCGGCGTATTTCAGCTCCTCTGCAGTCAGAGCCGAGCTGGGGAGTCCGGTGAGAGGGCCGAGCCCTGGCAGAGAGCCTGCGGTCACAGAAGGGTCTGGGATCTGCCCAGGCATCATAGCAAGCGGAGCAACAAGCCAGCCTGGAGTGGGCAGGAGAAAGCGGAACAGGACAATCAGCTTTGAGGCCAGCAGCTCCACACCTTGCTGTCCCTTCTTTCGTCAATGTTCCCAAGTCCCTTCCCCTCCCAAGTGCTCCTCCTGCCCACGGGTCCTTTCTGTTACAGAGGAAAATCAACTGATTGACACCAGTCACCCATCCCTGGCACTGCTGGGATTTGCCCCTCTCCCAAGGCAAGGCTTAACCCAATCAAGGGCAAAATTTATTCAGCATTTACTCTGTGCCAGACCCCTTAATAATTCTTCTACCTGCCCCATTAGCCTGGCCCACAGCCCCTGGCATGGAGGAAGAAGGTGGGACACAGAAGATAACTTGTTCAAGAAGGTAACCCATGGTTAAAGCTGAAGGGGTCGGGATTTAAATGGCACCGCACTGCCTCTGAACAGACTGATTCTAGCAGCAGAATCTCAAGCACCTTGGTACCTGTTCGAGAGGGAGCTATTTTTGGTCTAGCATGGTGCCTCCCCTCAAATCACACATCCTATTCTGCACACTTGTTAAGACTCCTTGAATACAAGATAAAGCAAATTCAAGTTAAAGGTGAGCATGAGTGTGAGTGTGTGTGTGTGTGTGTGTGTGTGTGTGGTCTGTGAGGAAGACAGAGGCAAAGGAGATGGAATTAATTAGCGCATGCTTTCCCAGTGGAACCCAGTGCCAGAAAATTCTGCCCCGGTCTCTCCATTCTCACAGCAAACACGTACTCTAGCTCTGCCAGACCCGAGGGGTTTACCAGAGAAGACAGGTGCCGGCACAAAGAGGGGCATAAACGAGACAGCTCAGCACTACGGGAATTCTTGTCTCTTCCCTCCTTTCACTGGGGGAAACTCATGGGTAAGAGCTGGCCATGGTTTTCAAGGCACAGATGATGGTGAAGAAACTTGTCCACCAATAAATCCTAGGCCCTCAAAGGGCCCTACTCTTCCACTCATCCATTCCCCCATCCACTTGCTGATTAGCGCCTCCAAGCCAGCAGGGCCTGGGTACGGGGACGGCAGACGTGAATAGATCAAAAGTAGCCTTGTTAGGAACATTCTAGTCCAACACTACTCAAGCATCCCAGTACCGCAAAGGAAACCATTCCTCCCACTTCGTGTCAGCAAAGGGCCACAGAAATCAAAACCTCACTGTGCTGGAGACTCCCCGGGGAAACCTTTCACCTGTGCTTCCATCTCGGCCTGTGACCACCCACAGAGAAAGGTCCCTTCGGTGAACAGGGGAGATGTGATGTCCGCCAGGCCATGCTGTCCTCACATGGGAGTGGCTCTAGTGGGTGACTCCCCATCACCTCCCCTCCTTCAGGTCCTCAGGTCTAGAACTCAGAAAGGGACTCAAAGGGGCATAGTTCAGTGGTACAGAATTTGACTGCAGAAAGGGGCTCAACAGGGAGCCCATTGTGGCCAGCAGCACAGTCGTCCGTGTTCTCCCTCCATCTCCATTTTATTTTTGAGAGTGGCGTCTGGCTCCCTAGTCAAATCTGAGGCCTGATTCTTTACCAGTTGTGCACTTTGCGGTGGTGGTGGAGGGGTCATGTGAGTGATTTGCATCCTTAAGCCACAAAGGCTTCTACTAAATGTCATTTTGCTTAAAGAAAGGCGCCTGTGAATGGACAGTGTGCCTGCCACCCATCCCTGGCACATACACGGCCTCTGCCCATTTCTCCCCCTGCTTGTAGCCCCTGCCTCCTTTCCACATTGGCAGTTATTTGGTGCCCCCAGGTTCTTTCATCTGTGCCCCACCTACTCTATCTCTGCTCCCTTCAGCACTGCCCGCGGCACCCCATATCCTTTCTGCCCCTGCTCAGCACTCAGAGTCCCCTCAGAAGAGGACCTCAGACTCATTCATGCTGAGTGATCATCTCAGAGCTGGGGGAGGCCCTGTGCTCATGGAAACCACATCCTCATTCTGCATGTGAGGAAGATGAAGCTCAGACAGCTTAAATGACTTGCCCAAGGTCACACAACTAGAGAAGGACAGACCCAAGGCTAGATTCCTGGCACCTGGATTTTAGCGCCTGCCCCCTTTATTTGTTTTCCCCTCCTGGGGTCCAAGAAGTGTGGATCCCTGCAGTAGGAAGAAGCACCTTTCACACACGAGACCTGGATGGACTTTCACACGTGAGCCCAGAGTAAAGGATCACTTTCTTCAAAGAGGACCTCCTCCAGAGATTCAGGCTCGGGAAGTTCCCTGCATAACCCCATGGCAGCTTGAGTGGAGGCTCAGGTAGAAACAGCACACAACACTTCTTCACCAGGGGTCTTCAACAGGCTGTGGTCTTCCAGCACTCTGAGGTTAGTAAGGGAGCTACCCCTGCACCCCCTCAATGCTGGGCCTGCAACACAAACGGCTGTGGCTGCCACACTAGGAGATGGCTCCAGGGGACCCTGGATGGGGTGCCCATTGCCCTGACCCTCCTCCCGGAAGGACAGGAAAGCAACCAATGTCAGGACTCACTCTAGTGCAGCAAAGCTATGCCTGGGCCCAGCCACGCCACCCCTTGGCAAGCAGAGAGGTGATTTTAGGGGCCAGACAGCAGTCAGGCTGGTTGATGTTGGGGTGACCCCAGTGCCCAGCTTCATGTCTAGCACAGGAGGAGCAATGAAGAAATACTTGTTGCAGTAAACGAATGAATGAACAAATAGTAACAAATTCATGGCAGACCAAAATTCAGCAAGTGGGTTAGGATCTGCCTCTGGAAGCTTAGAAGCTTATTATCAGGCCATAATTTCACCTCCAGGTTCTTGCCACAGTAAACCCAGGAGAAATACCACAGAGGCTTCCATACATTTCCCCGCCTAAGCCATCCCTGGAGATGGAAGCCAGACCCTGCTCTGTTCCAGAAACGATAGCCTGCTTGCAGCTTCTGTTTATCTTCATGCAGATGGTATAAATGAGGCACAAGCAAATGCTCTCAAAATATAATGAATTTTCTGCTACCACGGATCCCTCCCCAAGGGATAGCCACCCCTGGGAGTAGTGGCTCCATAAATCCTTGCAATTCCTGTTCCTGCATGAACCTGTCCCAATGCAAAGCCTCACCCAGGGGACCAGGCACCAGACTCTCCTTCGTAGGAGCAAAAATCTTCCTGTCTTTCCCTCCCCTGCAAGGGAGCCCCTAACTGCTCAGATACAAACCACAAAGTCCTTAACACATGCCATTCCTTGGAGACAACCGCAGGACTGACATTCACCAGTGAGAAGTCATCCCAGCTGTCTCTGGGGGAAGGGAGAAGGTGGAGGAGCGGAGCTGCTGCCTTTCTAATTGGATCCTCATTAACTGCAAAGAGCTGGCTGGTCATCTAAGGCTGAAAGGCAACTTCAGTGTTTGAAAAATAGAACAATTTCAAATGATTTAAGGCCCTATAAAAGTGGGGCTCAATGGTGGCAAGGACCCAGTGACAACCAAAAGGAACTTACCCACTTCAAGGAAGACATAGGAAAGATGACAAGAGGTGAAATCATCTCCCGGACTGGATGTTCCATATGGAAACAATTTAGTGGGAAAAGGAGAACTACGCACTAAACACTTTAGGAGAGGAACCCAGAGATTTTTTCCCTTCAGGGCCCAGGAGGTCTAACAGGCAGATAAACAGCCACCACGTCTCCATGCGTAATGGATGCATACAGAGAATCGCTGTGCACTGGCAAAACACCAAGATTAAGAAATGAGGCCCGTGCCTCAAAATATAGGCCTAGAATCCAAAGAGACTTTGGCAGTTTGGGACACTGACCAGGATAAATGGGAAACTAGCCAGTGAAGAAAAGCTAGGGAACATACGAGTCCAAGATGGGTTCTGACAAGCCAGGCACAAATAAGACAAAAATCGTTGAGAAGGTCAGAGTGGACCCCAAGCTCTAGCTGAGCCCAGGATTATGGGTGAGTTGATACAGCTCCCTAAAATCCAGCTTGCAGCAAACTGGGGCCAGATGGATTCAAGCGGAAAGAACTTGAGGAAAAGATCTGCTATCTGTACCACTCTGCTCTGACTTTCACAGGGACTGGTAAGGACACAGTTGGTGCCGCATTATAGAAGCAGAAGAAAAAGCCACAAAGCATTTCAAGTCCAAAAATATCTACTGGAAGATATTAACATGAAGAGATTTTCGACCCAAAGAATAAAAGATAGAGGTAACTTATTCCACGGGTCCTCTCTTATTTTCTTCTCTAGTTTAATGTATGCAAAGCCAAGCCTTGTTTTTAATGGGAGAGTCTGCAAGCAGTCTTGCTTAGATGGGTCACACTTGTACAGGGCTATTCTTATTAAAAGGACTCAAGTATCAGCCTCTTCATCTAGAGTAACAAAAATAGCTCTCTAAAAAAAAAAAAAAGGAGGGTTAAAAGAAAAACTTACAAGTTATATCACAAACTTTCTGTCCATAGATTTTAAGGGAGGCTACACCCCCCACTCCTCCAGGAAGCAGCTGTCGTGGGCTGACATAAGGAATGGGAATGAGGCGCGTGCGGCTCAAGGCTGGAGTTAGGAGGAGGTGCTGGAAAGTGAGGCGGGTCATGGAGTGAATGAATGTACAAGGGCAAGACATCTGAGCAAGAAAAGGGTTAGGAGTCAAACGCAGGGAGCCAACAACAGAGAATCTGCAAGAGTGGTGAGCAGGAGGTCCAGAAGCTGGAAAAGGTCCTCTTCAGAAGGCTGTCCCCAAGATCTACAAGCAAGGAAGGGGAAGCTTTCAAGACAGATGGTCTGAGTCTAAATTCTCACTCTCTCCCTTACTAGCTGTGTGACCTAGGGCAAGTTCCCTAACTTCTCTGCGGCATACTTTCCTCAACTATAAAATGAGACTAAGGTCATTTGCCCAGTAAGGTTGCCAAGAGGGTTAAATTAGTTAATATTTGGAAAGTACCTGGAACAGCGCCTGCACACAATGAGTATAAAGTCAATGTTACCACAGGACCTTCCTTCCTGCAGGGACATTAGTACTAGATGACTCCTCCAAGTCTCTTCTGGATTGTTCCAATTTAACAATGGTCTCCCTTGCCTATAGCCATGAGGATGATTCTCCCCAGAGAACTCTCTGCCCTCCCACTTCCAGCCCTACACCCCAAGAAGACAGGGCCACTTAGCTTCTAAGCAGACACAAAGCACACAGGTAGGGAAGGTGCAGAGGATGCCTAGCACCTGTGCTCTGCCTTGATTTCCCCTAAGGTTCCTCTACCCCACAGGCCAGAAAACAGCTGCATAGCTCACTGGTCAGAGTCCACTACCATCAGCCTAGGTTTTCAGTCTTGCTCCAGAAGCACAGGGCCAGCATCTTCTGCGTCTGTCAGTCACTGTTCCTGGGCTGCCTGGAAGGAGCCACTCCTCAGGCAGACAAAGAGGGGTCGCTGGGGTCCTGGCAAAGCCACTGTGTGCTGACAGGCATGATTCTCACACAGCTGTCCCAGCCGCAGAAGGGCCAAGACAATCCTCCAGGAGACGCCTGCGATCACAGAAATGCTTCCAACAAGGCCCTGTCTATAAATTCAGCTTGGTACTCTGCCCAATGTAGGTGCTCAATAAATGACTTGAATTCACTTCTACCAGGAATCTGTGTTCTGAGGCACAAGAAGATAGGAAGGTACTGCCACTAGACATGCTTTCTCTCTTCTCTTCCTGCCTCAGTTTGCTGCTGGTCCTTGGTGACAGGGACTAAGAGCACAATGCTGGACTCGGACACACATACACATGTGGTGACCACATCGGTCCTTTCAAAAAACTGCCATTGGCCAGCTAAACCTTTGGAAATGGAGTTCAAAATTGAATTGAACCTATGGGTTGCAACAAGAAAATAAACTTACAAAAAAAAAAAGAAATTCAAAATGGTAGGCTCTGGCCAGGCCTCCCACAGTCAGCAATAAGTGTAATGAAACAGACTAAAAATTCCAAGCCTGGGTCACTAAGGCATTTGTCTCTGCTGAGTTTCAAGAGGCCAAACCACACACATACACACACACACACACACACACACACGAGTGCACACACACACACACGCACCAGTGCACACACACACATACACACAGAGGCACACAGAGCTTGGCAGCCCCCAAGTTCCAGAGCTGGTAACACAAGCCACGGAACTGACTGCCAAGACAAGCAACAGAATGAGCCAGGCCCAGTTTCATTGGCCACCATACGCTGCATATGGCCCGGGACGCAGCCAAAACAGTGTTCTCACCCTCCTCAAAGGCATAGGAGACCCTCTGTTTTCAAACACACCTCCACAGAGCCTTAATTAAAGGAAAATGGAAAAATAATGTGCCTGCTGCTCTCCCCCTGCCTATATAGGTATGTGCACACACGCCCCCACGCACACTCACTCTGTTTTTCTCTTCTTCCCATTTTTGGTTTCAAGCATAATTCATTCTCATGGAAAAAAGCAAACTGCATCCTGCGGCAGAAAAGCAGAAAGAATGTAGCCTGCCCTCAACCCTGGCTCTGACTGCTTAAGTTGAGCTGGGGCTGAATGAATACAGAGCAGGCCAGCCTGGAGCCTGTGCTGGCCCCTTCCCTTCCAGAGTGGAGTTGGAAAGTGAGATGGTAGCAGCAGGGTGAAGTGGGGGGCGGGAACGCAACGCTAACACAAGTAGCCCCATGACAAGCAAGACCCAGGTAGACTGGGAAAGATTCTGCAGGCTGGAAAAGATGCCACACATCCTGCAAACAGGTGGAAGAGAGAACAGCAGACCCAGGGAGACAGGAGGAGCATTCCTTGTCAGTTGTCAAAGCTGGCAGTGATGAATAGGAGACTCTTATCCAAATCTTTCCTAGGGGACGTCCCCCACCACCATGTCCGCATCTCCTCGGAAGTGGCTGCAAGCAATCTAGAAGAGAAAACGGAGACCCTCTCACCCAGGCCTGCCAGCAGCCCTTCAAATCACACAGCACCCAACTATTCAGGAAGATTCTGGAGCTGCCTGCTCCTCTGAACAGAAGCCAAAAGTAGAAGAGGAACAGAAGAGCCTTTGAGAAATCCATCCTCCCTGCTCCAAGCAAGGCAAAACCTCAACCACCCAGAAGCATGAGAATAGGTCTTGCTTCTCTTCCCTGGATGTCAAGTTTCCATAAAATCAAAGCTGTGCTCACATCCGATACCTGGTTAAACTCTCCCCTAGAAACCTGCAAGGGAAGATAAGCCTTCCATCCAGGCTGCAGCCAGATTTGCTGGAAAGGGTGAAAGCAATGGGAGGCGTTTTTTAAATCCTCAGGGAAGGGAGGCTGGGGGAAGGGAAAGGATCACAGTTCTTGCAGGCTTAAAGGACAACCAGGTACTCAGACACAGTTCAGCCCTTCGGTTTCTCATGCTTCTCCTAAGGCCCTGGAAGAGAGGGCCAGGAGTCAACTCCAGGGGCACACATCCACACAGTTCCAATCCCTTCGAGACACAGACCTGAGCACCCGGGCTGCCACTTGGGAAGGCGGCATGCTGGGCAAGGGTCGAGCAATCATGTAACTGCAGCTGACTCAAGGGTTCTGTTGATTTCCCCTTCCACCAGCCCCTCCAAATTCTAGCCCCACGGATGGCCCACCCATCCCTGCAAAAGAGCCAAGGCCTCCTGGACTTCCGAGCAGCTCCAGGGACCCAGGCAAACCCTGGCTCTGCCACCCTGGGGTTCAAGCAGAAGAGGAGCAGAAGGGAGCCTTCTAAACTGGGTTGGTTACCTAAAGAAGTCAGCCTTCTTTACGTAACCTGGAGTGAGAGACGGGGAGCCCAAAGAGGACGCGGACCACCCCGAGATCCCCTGCTAAGTCAGAATTCCGGGGCAATGGCCCTGAGAGAAGCCTCCTTCGCGGTTCGCTAGAAACCCCAGCCTTTCTCAACACCTCCTCCAAGTCCTCCGGGAGCGCGCTTCCTCCCAGCGAGGGAGGCGGCGGCGGGGACGAGGCTTGCCAGTGGGTCCTTGTCATGCTCCCTTCACCCCCGCAACACCCTGGCCGTTCACCCTCCAACCCCACTCCCACGGCCCGGCTCCCCCGATAGTTCTCCCAGCTCACTACGCCTTCCCCGGCACCTCCCTGCAGGCGCACGGGGGGAAAGCGGCGGAGGGGGAAGGAGGGGGCGCCCCGGTGCCCGAGGAACGGACAGAACCTCCGGTCCTGGGCCAGGAAGCCACCCGCTCGGGTCCTGGGGCTGCAGGAGCCGCCCGGCGCCGCGGGGCACGGAGTCCGCGCAGGGGTGGCCGCCCAGGTGCCCCGCGCGCCCCGCCCGGCACCCCGCGAGCCTTGGCACCCACCGTGCAGAAGCCGCGCGCGGAGGCGGCGCGCCCGGGACCCGGGCCCGGCTGCAGGCGCCGTGCCCGCCGCGTGCCGCTGCCGCCCGGTGCCCAGGCCCGTCCCGGCCCGGGAGCCGCCGCGGCGCCAGCTCCGCCGCCTCTGCAGCGGCCGCCGAGCGTCCCTCCCGCGGGCTGTGGCGGGCGGCGGGACGGGTTGCATCAGCCCCGGCTATATAGCGGCCCCTGGGCGGCGGGGAGGGGTCGGGAATGCGGAACCGGCGGGGCTGCCAGCTCCAGACGTCAGAGGGGACGAAGAGGAAGGGAAGGAGGGGACAGGGGAGGAGGGGGTGTGGAGCCGGCGCTTCACACCCACTGACCTTCGCCGCCCCCACCGCCTCCGGCGCGCTCCTCCCGCCACCGCGCGCGCTCCTCCGCCCGCAGGGCCGACCGGGGCCCCGGCGCGCCTGACCGGGCTCCACCGCGGCCTCCGGCGCTGCCACCCCGCGGCACAGGAGCGCGCGAGGAAGCGGGACTCGGCGAGCGGTTATGTAAGAGCATCCCCCGCGCTCCGCCGTCCGGAGACAGGCGTGCAGGGAAGGTGGCCCGGCGACCAGTTAAGAGCCCCTTGGAGCAGCAGTGCTTGTGTTGAACCATCTTCCTTGTCTTGCGTGCTTTCCCCCAAACCCAGGCAGAGAGAGAGGATTTCAGCACGGTTGCATCTGTGGACCTCGGAGGAGGTGACCTCCCAAGCCTGCAAAGGATGGGCAGAGGATTAAGGCACGTAGGGACATCACAGCCCCCCTTCTCTAGGGCTGCCGCCTGGGGCCACCACTTTCTCTGTGGCTGGCCCAGGTTCACCCAGAGATCTTTGCCTTCCTCTAGCATACAGGCTTTTCCTGTCCACTGACAGACCCCCGAAGAACTTCCTCCCCAGTAAGACTGCCATGGCCAGCTCCCCAGTAAGACTGCCAGGACCTCCTGTCTTCCTAGACAGAGACATGGAAAAGGAGACTCCAGGGGGCATGTGACAGCCACAATGCCCTCCATTCTGCAACGGCTAGGACACAAGAATCCTCAGGCACGAACGTGGCACCTGACTCTGTGGCACCTCCTTCCTGCCTCCTGCCACCCCGCATGCCCAACCTGCCTCTGCCTACCAGATAGGAGTCGTGATGCTGCTCCTCAGCGACCTTTAGCCTCCTTCTCAGAGTGAGGCCAGGTCATCACCCACAGGGGAAAGGAAGTGAAAGAAAAAGTTCACACTTCCTTGGAGTGCAGATCGCTCAGAGTGAAAGAAACAAGACACCCCACAGATTGGAGCACATGAGCCAAGCCCCATATGCTGTCTCCTGAATGCGCAGCTCCTTGTTCCCCCAACACCGAAATCTTTTTTTATGCGAAGACAGACCATGCTCTGATGACCTTGCCTGTCCATTTTCACCATCACCCTCAGCACCCTCCCTCACAAGGCTGGTGTAAGAAAGAAGAAAGTAAGGCCCTAAAAACACATGCAGGGGAACTGAGTTGTAATGTGATCATCTTGTGGAAGAACACCACTCCCAGCCCCCAGAAAGGCCAAGTGTACCTTTACTAGAGCATGAAAATCAAAGCCAGGTTCTATGAAACAGCCTTGTGATGTTTCTCCCATGAGACCAGGCTCTGGACATTTATAGGGACGAAAACACTGAACAAGGGCAATATTACCTTATGCTGGGACTTTGAAGAAATGAAACTGATCTACGTGCAGGGACTAATAATTAATGTGTGTGATTAGAGCTGGTCCTCTCCAGGGTCTGGTTTGGGCCTTGGCTAGGCCCCTGGGAGTCCTACAGGGCCTTTGCTTTCCCCCAAAGTAAATAGGCTTACAGGAATGGCACCAAGGGGTGACTGGAGGTCTTTAGCTCCTTCCATCACCCTGTAATATCCATTAGGTCTCCTGTTATTTGATATGGATGTTTTTCAGTTTTATAGGGGATGTTCTGCAAAACAGCACAAGACCTCCCTCCCAGCCACATTGCCCCCTCCTAGACCCACCTGCAGTCCCTGCCTCTGAGAGTGACTGGAGGGAGAAGCCATAAACTGGCTTCTCTGTGTAGACATGGCCAGCTATTCTCCGCAATTGCCAGGTACAACTGATCCACCTCTGGCTTTTAAAGACAATAGTGGCCTGGCCTAAGGCAATTTGACTTTAGGTTCCTGTCCCTTGCAACCAAAAATGTTGTGATTAAGATACCCATCCCTGGCCAGTGGGCTGACTCAGATATTGTCATGTCTCCCATGTAAAGCTAGTGAAACTAGGAATTGTATGGATCTACTAGGAAGAGAAGCAGCCAGAAGCTGAAGCAGAAATGGCCACAAGCTTCCACATGAATGGGGCCTGCTGAGAGGGAAGCTAGTGCAAGTGGGGCCGGGGGAGGAGGAGGGGCAGGTGAACGGAGTGCAAGTGACGTAGTCTGAGTCCAGCCTCGCCACCCATGGTTCCTAACTCTGGAATTTTTGGTTTAAGGGATCAGTAAATTACACCTTACTTGAGGCAGCTTGAATTTAGGATTCCTTTACTTGCTACTGGTAAAGTCCTCATTAATAACTGGGTTTTGTATTTGTCTTATTTTGACGATTTTGTTTTAAAGTTTAATGGGCATCAGCGAATCCCAAACTCTTTGCAAAGAGCAAACAGCGAAATGATGAAGTAAAATAATAAATTCCCCAGTACTAAAGGAACTATCAACACCAAGGAGGAAGTGATAGTTATGAGTAATCAACCAATCCACCAGTCTTTATACTAGTTTTTACTGAAAATCTGTTATGTGCCTGTGAGTGGCACAGAGTTTAAGACTCAGGTCCTCACCTGTCCCATCTAGTTAGGAGGGACAACTTAAAAATGAATGAACAGAAAGACTAAGAATACCTAAGAACTAATTAAATGACAGTCTATTAGCACTATAGGAATCCAGACAAGATACCTGCTTCATTCGCAAACTGTATAGATCAAAATTACAAACTGTAGATGCTTCTCAATTTATAGTGGCTTATAGACTGATAAACTTGTCCTAAAGTGAAAACACCATTAAATCAAAATGCATTTAGTACACCTGACCTACCAAACACAGCTTAGCCTAGCTACTATAAATGTACTCAGAATACTTACAATAGCCTACAGTTGGGCAAAGTCATAGAATACAAAGCCTTTTTTATAATAAAGTATTGAATATGTCAAATCATAAGTAATTTATAGAATACTGTACTGAAAGCAGAAAAAACAGAACGGTCACATGGGCATGCTTTCATGCCATCATGAAATTGAAAAAACATAAGTTTAGTCCTAAGTCAGGGATCGTCTGTAGTAGCTGGCAAGTAGAATTTGGCTTTGCTAGCTCAGCCTCAAATTCTTTTTTTTTTTTCTTCAATATATCAAGAATTTAATAGATGCACGAATCATCTGTACTTCTAACTCTTCCTGAAAAAAATCAAAGTCTAGCAATATTGGGCATATGTAATAGATGAGGCAGACTAAGATTTGTTTCAAAATTCAGTGACAACACAAGAAAGATTACTTCTTACCCATATAAGATCTAGTGAATCTAGGTGATTTTCCAGGACAGGAGTTCTACAGGTGATGGACCAGTGTTGTACCTCCATGTCACAAATGCATTCATAGGCACCATGGCAGAAAAAGAGAAGGCCAAACACCAGCAGTCAAATCATTTCTCCCAGAGTGACTTGCATCACTTTAGTTTGCATTTCATCAGCATTTCAAAGCAAGTCGCATGGCCATTCTTAATTTCAAAGAAGTAAAGAATCTTGGTAACTGTGTATCAGAGCAGAAGGGAAGTGGGAATGAGGGAAAAATTAGTGTCTGCCACAGCATGCACTCCCTTATGGCAGTGATGGACTGGGACCCACTGGAAGCTGTCCCTTTGAGGTGGGACTTAAAACCCTCATTTGACCCATCCTGCCTCATTCATTTATACAGCCTGCCTCCTACCTGGTCCCTGGGAGCAACTGATTTTACAAGTTCTGGTACAGACAAAGCCAATCTTAGCAATAGTTTTTCAAGTATTCCTGATGGTCCAGGAGTTATCACCATTTTTTTTCAAGAGCATATGTTTTATCCACTTAAAACAAAAAACAAAAACATACTCCATAGAGAGTTTTTCAGACAGAAGGCAGGATGGTATCATGAAATCGAACAAGCAGTTGAGACTAGCTGTTATATAATCTGTAAATGAGAGGCATACCAGGGTGATTTCTTCTTCCTGCTGTTTCTTTGAACAAACACCTGCCGTGAGAGACTAGCAGAAAAGGGGCCTCCCACACTGTTTCCTAGGGTGGGAGAAGTTACATGTTGCAGTGGGGGGGAGGTTAAAATTTTAAAAAATTCACAGACTTGAATCCATATTGCAAGTTGATGTATGTATTTATACTGTGTATTCAAGGATTTGAGAAGAATTGTGAGTTGGTAAAGGCAGGGCTTTTCTTCCTGCCAAGGAGGATTTTTATAAAACCTGTCCGAAGGTTTAAGAATAAGCCAGTACCTATAAAAATGCAGCCATCACTGGGAAAAGTCTAGCAGTTTATCTTTACTCCCCTAACATGTTCGGGCTTTAAAGGGTGAAGAGATAGTAACATCTCTTGTTAAAATTCTGGTGCAGGTGGGTTCTGGAGAGGAGGGATATGTCAGATTTGTGTTATACTCATGTGATCATAGATAGGGTTTTTCATAGGTGGCTGCATCTAGGGTGTGTGATGCTGGGATCAAGGAGGTGAAGCTGGGATTGATTCATGGTGAGATGCTAGGATTAAGGCTGCCCCACCTGGGTGTGAATGCTGTCTGCTGTACGGGTTAGGGGACTGGATAGGATAGAAGAGTCAATAAAAGGGTCACTGTTCTTCATTTGTAGCTTCTTGCTTGCTGCTTTGCTGCCTTCTGACTGCCATGAACTGTTTCTCCTCTGCAATGCCCCTCTGCCATGCCACCCTGCCTTGGAACCAGCCAACTATGTATGGATTGAAACCTCTGTAAACTATGAGTCAAATAAACTTTTCCTCCTTTAACTCTGATTGTCAGGATTTTGTTTCAGCAATGAGAAAAGTAACTAAGATACCTCCTCTGACTCCTCCCTGTGGCTCTGAAGGGGTGTTAATTCTGGTGCCTCATCATCCTTGAGTTGGCCAACAAGAGTAGTCCCAAAGCCACAGTGATTAGTTCAGAGGTGGGCATGTGACCCAGAAAGTGCCAATCAGAGTCTTCCCTGAATTTTTGATGTGAATGCTAAGGAGGAGGGGAGTCGTTCACTTTAAAACATCAATATAAGGATGTTGTTTGTAACCCTCAGTGGCCATTTTTCCTATCATGTGACAAGAGTCTGACTAAAAACGAACCAAGACATTAGAGATAAAGAACTATGAGACTGTCTTTTGAGTCTTTAACTTTAACCTACCATGAGAACATGCTGAAGCAGTCTTTGGATGGAGTCAGCACCCTTTCTCTTTCATGCTAAGATATTTTGAGCTGGGTTTTCTAACACTTGCCACTGAAAGAATGCTGTGGAACACAATAAATAAGTGATCCAAAGTCAAGCTTATAAAGGAATGCTGAACCGACACCATAGAATTGTATCTGTTTCCATTCTCGCCTCATCCATCAAATCCTTCTCTTCCTCTTAAAGCCTAAAGACAGAACTTCTCACAGCTCAGGGTTCAGTTAGTTATTTAAATAACTTATGTGGATAACCTCACTTTAATGTTTGTTCTGAACCTGCCCCACCCTTATTGAGGAGGCAAAACCAAAAGGAGATACCACCCCCAGCCATAAAGAATGATGGCAGAGACGCCCAGAATGATGGATGATAGTCACAAAAATGGGGAAATGAGGACTGGAGCAATCTAGGGAAATCTTTGTGCATCCTGTTCCCAGAATATTATGTTTCAAAACATGTCCTGAAAGCACAGAGAGAGGGTGAAAGATCCTCACTGGGACTGTCACTGTGTAAGGTGCCCATATATAGGTGGTCTCTTAAGTTGCTAACAGGATTTTGGACAGAATTACTAAACTCCTTTAGAATGATGTTTTAGTCATATGACATTTCAAATCATAGGTAATTAACAAGTAAGTGATTAGTCAATAAATAAATGAAGAAAGAAGTGGGTCGGCGACACTGTCTTAAGAGATGCTGATAATTAATAAACTGGGAAAATAAGAAGAAGCAAACAAGTTAGGAGACAAATGACTCCTTAGAATATCAAAGAAAGAAAGGCAGAATCACAGACTACCCAGGCTTCTCGAAACTCTTTTTCCTTAATATCAATTTTGCCATTATCATGGTCAAAATACGTAGCCTGCACAGTGAAGTATAACACAGAAACAAGACCTGAAATGAGTTTGTTATATTTGCTCAGGTCTGGCAGGAACATTGTAACCTTACAGATGAATCATTAAGAGGCCTCAAGTTATTTTTGAAAGAGGTAGTTTAATCTGAAAATGTGGCCAGGTATTGTGCTGCATGCCTATAATCCCAGCTCTCTGGGAAGCTGAGACAGGAGGATGGCAAGTTTTAGGTCAGCCTGGACAACTCAGTGATGTAGCAAGACCCTGTCTCAAAAGGGCTGGAGGGTTGGGGATATAGCTCAGTTCAAAAGCCCTGGGTTCAATCTCTTAGTTCTGGAAAAAAGAAAATGATAGAAGAAAGGAAGAAAGAGTGGACAGTCAGATATGCAACAGTGTTTCCACCTAGTACCCACAGTGCTGCCTGGAGGGCGATGAAACCCTTCTCCGTTTTTTCTTTTCTTCTTAATCACCATGCCCCCAGCCAGAAGCGCTGCTATAGATTGATCAGGCTCTTCCAAAAGAAGTTTGGACTTCAGTTTCCTCATCTGTTAAATGGGGACATGCTCATTAAATATTATATTTATAAAACACCATATCAATACCTGTCACATGCTATGGGCACAATACATCTGGCTCTATTCTGCCATCATTGTTATAACCATCAAAATAGGTTTCAGCCAATGCAAATCACATTGCTATGGCCTTCTCGAATCTGTCAAATCAATGGTGATTTCTCCTTCTTTTGACCTTTTGCAGCTCTTTCCTTCTAACATCCAACCATCTGCTATTTTAAATTCTGCTCTTCTTATATGCATTGTCATTGGAATATGCTTGAAGTTACTTAGAAGTAAGGACAATATTTTAACAGTTAAAACTTCTTATAACACCTACCGTGTGCTGAGCTTATGGTTGGCACTCAGTAGACATTTAAATAAATGATAGGCAGGGACCATGAAATAATTACTTGCTTCCTTGATAATGTTGAAAGCAATCTGGGCTCTTGGCAATTAAACAATATTCATTGAGCAGATGCTGAGCAGAGATGTAATTATCAGTCCTACCTTGTATGGCACTGATTGGTAGAATATTAAAGTGAGGAAGGGGCCATATTTTACAGACCAGGAAATTAAAGCCCACATCGATGACACAGATCTAGCTGAACGAAAGTTATGATGGGAATAATTCTCAGGATTCTTTCTGCTATGTGTTTTAAAACAACCACCAGTAAGAAGTTATTTCAGCAAATGTTTATTAAAGGAGGGGGGAAAGTCCCCTAGGTTTTTTTTGCTAGAGGTGGCGTTTCCTCTAACACTCAGCAGCCTTGGTGGCATGGTGGGGAGGGGCGGGGAGGTCTGGGGGTGCTGTGACTGGGCCCCTTGTATGGGCTGGGTAGAGGCGGCTTGGAGGCCGTTTCTAGGAAGCCTCCTCGGCTCCAGGCAATGGAGCCAGGTTTGACGCCTGTTCTTCTTAGCACTGAGCCCTCAGTCAACCAGAAGGAGCCTTCCAGAGAGCACCGCTCACCCCACTCAGTCCCTGCGCCAGGGAGCCCTGGACTGGGCCCATACACACTCACCCCTAGAGACCAAAAAAACAAATGATTCTCATCCTCATTACTCAGGGAATCTACTGTCCTTGGAAAATGAGGATAAAACGTTTGTGATTAAACAAACATGTAAGTGGTAGTGTCTGTGGGCTGGCTGCAGGGACAGGGCAGGGAGGGAGGTCTTGGGACAAGGGCCTCTTTGGTAGGTCTAGCTGGGCTCACAAGCTCCCTTTCAGTGTCCAAGCCCACAATTCCTCTACTCTCCCACCTCCCACTGCTGGTGTTTCTCTATCTCTTAAATACACCTCCCTAATCCTCTCCTTCCTCCTTTTTAAAGC